>VWYO01020477.1:22928-33503 GCA_013400275.1 Rhadina sibilatrix | reverse complement strand
TCTCTCTGCTCTCTCTGCTCTCTGTGCTTNTGCTCTCTCTGCTCTCTCTGCTCTCTCTGCTCTCTCTGCTCTCTCTGCTCTCTCTGCTCTCTGTGCTTTCTCTGCTCTCTCTGCTCTCTCTGCTCCCTGCACCTCGGCACCGGTGCCGCGAGCAGCGCGGGCGGGGAGGGGGAAAAGGGAAATAAATGGAAATAAAGAGGGTGGTGGAGCCCCTGAGCGAGGTGGGGAGTGCACGGGCGGGTTTCTCTGGGGTCAGTGAGTCACTCGTTGCCGGGGATGGGAAGGAGCGGCGCTGCCCGGTGCCAAGTGGGGTGGGAGTGCCAGCTGGGTGTCACCGGTCTGGGGACAGGTCTGTGTGCTGCTGACAGCCGGCTGGCTTCAGCGCTGCCAAGGACCAGGAAAGTTGTGGGCTGCAGCCGGATTAACCCCTTGCAAGGCGCAGCTCTGCAAAAGCAGGGCGGGCACGGCTTCAGCCGCAGCACCTTGCAGAGGGACCATCTCCAAACAGCCCTGGAACTCCTCCAGGAGTTCCTTCTCTGGCCCCACTCTTGAAGGGAAACGTAAACTCCTCTTGGCAGAGCAGCTGTGATAAACTGAGGATGCGCTGAGAGCTGCAGCCCCTCTGCTCTGGAGGCTTTGGACAAGGGCACGGGGTGATAGGACAGGGAAGCTGGCTAACTGACAGAGGGCAGGTTTACATTAGATATTGGGAGGAAATTAATTGCCCTGAGAGTGGTGAGGACCTAGCACAGGTTTCCCAGAGAAGCTGTGAATGCCCCATCCCTGGGAGTGTTCAAAGCCACGCTGGGAGAGCTGGAGGTGCTCACCTGGAGAAGGGAAGGCTCCAGGGAGACCTTAGAGCCCCTTAGAGCCTAAAGGTGTTACAGGGGAGCTGGAGAGGGATTTGGGACAAGAGCATGGGGTGATGGGACACGGGACAATGGCTTTAAAATGAAAAGGGAGAATGGCTTTCAACTGAAAAAGTGAAAGTTTGGATAAGATATAGGAGAGAAATTCTTCCCTGTGAGGGTGGTGAGACCCTGCCCAGAGCAGTTCTGGATTCCCCATCCCTAGAACTGTCCAAGGCGAGATTGGGCAAGGCTCTGAGCAACCTGGTGTAGTGAAGGTGTCCCTGCTCATGGCAGGGGGTGGGGAACTGGATGATCTTTAAGGTCCCTTTCAAACCAAACCAGGAGATGAGTCTATGATTCTCCTTCACGGCTACAACCACTAGGAGCTTTCACGGCTGCTTAATCCACACACTCCCATCAGCTCGTTTTAGCCCTCCCAGCCTGCTGCTGAATAAATGGCAGTATTGCCATCTACTGGGCAGCTGCTTCCTTCTCCCAGCCTCTCAGCTGGCCAAATTGCTCCTGGGCAATGCTTGTCCTCCCCTGTAGGACCAGATGCACCACATATCTCACTAAGATATCGTAGTAAAAGAAAACAAAAAAGGCTTCAATGCTGTAATGCTCACTGAGTAATGCTGAGCATCCCACTGGGGTTTGGATGAGAGATGGGGCTGTGCTGGGGCTTGACAGGCCTTGCACACACATCCTCAGCTGGGTGAAACCAGCTCCAGAGGGTAAATGCTCAGCTCCCCCCATGGATTCACCTCTGTTTTGACCAGGGAAGCTGAGTGAGGACAAAATGTGCTGGACATGCCTGACTCCGTTACATCAGTGGGTGCACAAAACCCACCAAAACTGGAATATCTGCAACCACAGAGCTGAAATATTTTCTCACAAGTGCAGAGGCTTTTAGTCAGCCCAGTTGAGAAGACTGAAAGGCTTGAGATTCCCTGTAGGCCACATGAGCCACACACTGGGCTAAAACATTACAGAATTAATAACATATGAGGATCTCCCTCCAAAATAAACTTGCTCCTCTGAGACCCCCTGCAAAGGAAACTATTATCCGTAACATTTTCCTGGAAATAAATACTTGGCTACTACTTTGGAGTAAATAGAGATGGAAACTTAATGGCACCTAAGTGCTCTTCATAGCCAAAGCATCCCAAAGCTCTCCCTGGTAATTAAGGCTGAATGGCTGTCAGGAGGCAACAGGGCCCCTTGTAGCCACTCTCCCAAATATCCATCACTTTTGCCTGCAAGTGAGCAAGAATTGATTGGTGAAGGAGTGGCACAATTTCAGCTGCAAAGGTTTTGGGGGTTCTCCTGATAAAGGACAGCAGTGCCAGGGTAGGATTTGGATGAGGAGATGTCTGTAACCAGAACCTTTTTTGCAGCCATAATGTGGCTGAGCCATTGCTGAGCTTCGCTCTGTGTGCCTTGAAGGCTCCCCAGCTCTGTTGTGTTTTGGGCCAGCTGAGGTGCTGGAGCGTTTGATGACATCCCCTTGGGAGTGGTGAGATGACAAGAGACCTCAGGAGAGCTGTGCCCCTTTGACACGATGATGGGATGGGATGGGATGGGATGGGATGGGATGGGATGGGATGGGATGGGATGGGATGGGATGGGATGCTCTCAGACATTTCTAATGGCACTGACCCCTATATTTGATCTCTGCATCCCCTATTTCACAGCATCTGCAGCGTCACCTCCCAAAATATCCCAAAGTGTTGCAGCCAGTCTTAACCTGACCAGAGCAGCCTACACCTGGTAGAGCCAGCCCCCCAGGAGCTAATTCTCCTGTGGCCATGGTTGTCTCCTTTTTTCTGCTCTCCATAAACACATGGACAGCAGCAGTTTTCCAAAATCCAGTTAATTCCCTGGTTCAGCTGCACCCTTATCTCTCAGTTTTGGGAAAAAGGATGTGGACATTCCCCATGAGCACTATAACACTGTGCCCAGCTGTGTTTCCCCAGTATCACTGTGTGTTATATTGCTGTTAAACCCATCATCTCCACACAGTAAATCCTGTGGAGCACTGCATTTTCCACAGGCTTTCCAAGGTGGCCTCCTGGGATCAGAGCCTTGCCCAGCAGCGCTGAGGAACACGCAGCTCTAGCCAGGCACTTGGACAGTGAGAGGGAAAGGAGGCACAGGAGAGGCACACATGCCCTGCCCATGTGCTGCCAGCTCCTGCCTCCCTCTTATCCTACACAATAAATCACGGCTGAGCAGCACAAGCTGTTCCTGTCAGCAAAAGGCAGAAAGAAAACACTGCTCTTGGCACTGGGGATGTGATAATGACCCTGAATTAGAGCTGGATGTCTCCAGCACCTGATTCTCCTGCTCCTGTGGGTACAGCCTGAGGTTTCTCCTCTTGGCAGTTGTAGGAACAGGTCCAGGAGTTGCTTATGTGGAGGAAGGATTTAAAGGAGCAATGCCCAGCCTGGATTTCAGTGCAGTTTGTGACCAGAGGTTTCAAGCACCTGATGGCCTGTGGGGACCTCAGGGGTAGCTGCACAACTGTGGGCAGAAGCAGGGACAGCCTGTCACTGCTGTCACATCAGGGGACAAACAGGGGGTGGCTGTGGTGTTTTGGGTTCACTCACTAAATTCCTGGTGTGGTCCCAGTAGCAGCAACATCCCCAGTAATCCCCAGCTCTGCTCAGCCCTGGCCAGGGATGGAGGCTGATGGAAACTTGGGACATCCCCAAATCCCCCTTACACCAAGCACACAGGGTTAGAACCCCAGCCCAGGCACCAGGCACAGTAATACTTCACTTTTCAGCGTCTGAGTAATTTTTGGAAGTAGTTTGAGAGGCTCCCTTCGTAAGTTGTTATTTCTCAAAGCCTTTGATCTTGTGTATTTTTAATTCCTTCTGCAGCTCGAAGGAAAAACTTGAATACAGTCAGGCAAGATCTCAGGTGCCAGTGAGCTCCTAACAGATGGCTGCTGAGTGTTCTTAGGATGGACATTCCTGGGACAGAGCACACCCAGCCTCTTCCAGAAGTGTCCCTGTCCATGGCAGGGGGGGCTGGAATTAGATGATAACTTTAAGATCCCTTCCAACCCCAAACCATAATGGGGTTCTATGATGCAGCAGCAGCAATCACACACGCTCTCTTAAAAGGGGCAAGAACCACTCAGTACTTTAAAGGGGTAGAAAAACTGAGATTCAGGGGTTTTTAATTTGTCAGGAGAACTGCCAAACTGCTGAGCACCCAGGAGACACTGCCAAGTGCAGCATATAAAGTTGAGAGCCAAGAATACAGCCAGGACTTTGCTCCTTCACAAGCCTTACAGAAAACACCCCTGGTTTCATTTTCGTTTGCCACCGTAAGGAAGATTTAACTGTTTGCAGAGCAGAGCTCTGGGAAACAGAGGTGAAAAGCAGCTCCTGTGTGGCTTTGCTTATCTGTGGGTCTGCAAGCACACACGGAGGGCAGAGTGCAAGGCTGAGACATGGCACTTTATCAGTCTTGGCCCACAAAGCTCCTTCAGCCGTCGGTGATAACCGAGTGGGACATTCCCTTGGTTGGCCAATGCCCTCTAGCGGCTTCTGGAGAGGAGAATTGTGCGTTCCCCAAACAGAGAGGGGTTTGCTAAAACAGTGCTATGCCCCAGGTGTGCGCAGGTTTTAGGAGAGATGGGACCTAGGTGGTTTAAAATTATTAAAGAGCTAAATCGAAATCCTTCATCCATAAATGTGCATCTCACACAGAGCCAAAGGCAGGGAGGGGAGGTCGTGGGATTCCCTGTGTTTTCCAAGAGGATGGGTTTGTAGTTTACAGAATTATAAAATGATTTGGGTTGGAAGGCACCTTAAAGGTCACCTCGTTCCAACCTCCCTGCCATGGGCAGGGACACCTTCCACTACCTCAGGTTGTTCCAAAAACCCCATCCAACCTGGCCTTGAACTCTTCCAGGGATGCAGGAGGGTTGGTTTTGCAGATCATCAAAAGACAAACCTTGCTTTATTGTTCACACACATCTTTTCCTCTGTCTTTCCCCTTCCCTCCCTTTACCAGCTCTGCTGTGTGTCTAATAGGGAGTGGACAATATTTGGAAATATTCTTCACTGCAGACAGGCTTGCCCAGCTGACTGAATAAGGGCCCCTGCACACCTAACAGCACAGAGGATTGTTTTACATGGAATTTATTGCTTCCTGCCCAGAAGAGCACGCACCAGAAATGCCCTTTTCTATGTTCTCAGCCTTAAAAATCATCCTGTACAGAGTGAATTTAAGAACCAGTTGGATGGATTGTGCTTTCCATGGGTTGAGTTTGCCAACACACTTCAGGCAAATGCTCTCTCTAGGAGCATCTCTGTGGTTGAAACTGTTTGTTTGGGAATATGAAGAGAACCCAGTTCTGCAAGCAAAACCTCTGCTGGCTGCTGTGAGGATAGATCAGGACAGGGGCATTCGTACTGGTGCCCAGCAGCATCACACATTGCTCTGCTCCCACTGACCTGAGCACCTCTGCCTCTGGTGGGGTTATCCCTCAATGAGAAAAATCCATGATGACCATTTTCTGCAGCTTTGGTGCCAAAATGACAGCCTTGCCAGCCCCAGGTTAAGGGCACTGTCACAGACTGGGGCATTCCCTGAGCCTCCTTCCCTGCTGATGGGGTTGGACCCAGTGCCTAAGGCAGAGCAAGCACACCAACAGGTCACTGGCTGCACTCACTGAGACTTTATTACACCTATATTAGCCAAATCTTGCTGTTAATAACCCAGAGAGATGCAGAAGGGATGAGAGGAGGGTTAAGGAGCACAGGTACTTAATCTTATCTCAGGTATTCACACACCAAGTGATCCTTCTCTAGAAGCCTCCATTATTCTCCATAGTCTGGAAAGCAAAAACCAGATTAATTCATCAGAGAGACAGAATAAGGCATGTCTCCATCCCAGGGAATGGTCTGAAGAAGGGCTTGTTCCCAGCTGAGCCAGGGGACTGCTCTAACAACATATTCCCACCCAAAAAGGTTTATGGACTGCACTGGCCTCCCTCTAGACCACACTGATTTAAAATACCTCTCCCCACCTTTCTTTCCAGCAGAACCCACAGTTTACAGAGGCTTTTCCATAAAAACATCCCCTGTGCCTGGGGAAAGGCTGCTCCTTGTGCCAGGCATTATTTATGAAGAAAAGAACTCATTGTTCATTCCCAAATGTAAAGCTGAGGGTGCATAGTGCAGCACTGCAGGATTTGTACTTTTAGAGATGCTTTATGTTTGCTGCATTTCCCATCCAGCTAATTCCTCCAGTGGTTTCCTGCAGCAAGGTTTTGTCTGGGTGAATGGTGATGATAATTTTTTGGACACAGAGCCCAGCTCCTGCCTGGCTTGAATTTTTTCTGTGGCCCTCAGCAGAGCATTTCAGCTCTGAGGCAGCAGCTGCCTCCTTACAATTGTTTGACTACACCAAAAGTAGCATCCAATATCCTGATTTTAGACCTCCCCAGATCTCCCTGTTCCACTCCTAATGGTTTAATAAACAAAAAAAACTACTCGGAATGAGAAATAAATTTAAAAATCCTCTGGCCAACCCCTTGCTTTCAGGGGGGATGCACAGGCATGAAGCAACTTATGCTGTGGATCCAGTCCATGTAGGCTGGCACACGTGTGAAGATTGTGGGCTTCTGGAAGGTGTTACAGTAGGGAACTAACCCAAAACTCACAATCCCATGGACTTCCCAGTGATCATCTCTGTAGCAATTGAGAGGGTCCCCAGAGTCCCCCCTGGAGGAAGGAAAGGAAACATTCAGCCAAATTATCTGAGGAATGGCTGGATAGGATTAAGGAGCACTAGGGACTTAAAATATGTGAGAAGATAAAGGCTCTGCTTGGGCTCACAACTTGGTTTGTAACAAGGTTCTGACATAATTAAACCACACACACACACAAAAATTACACTAAATATCTACAGACCTATAATTATCCCACACCTATTACTGTACTATGTATAATTGTACAACCTGCTTCATTTCTATATGTTTCTATATTACATGCCTACACTTACATAATCACACATTATGTATTTTTCTACAATTTTTCAAGGGTTCTGTGTGGCTCCTTTTTTTAGAAGCCACCTTTGCAGTGAAGGGAATAAAGGAAGAGGTAACAAGTATTTCTTGACTCCACATGCCAAACCTCCTTGCCTTGATGCTGAGGCCACCTGGATCCTCTGGGATAACGGGAACCTCACAAGATCTTTTTCCACCTAAGCTGGGCCAGAGGGAGCTGCTGGATGTAGCCCAAACTTGCAGTAACCTGAGCTGTAAACAGAGTGGGTGGAGAGGGGTGGGAAGGAGAAGGGTGGCAAGCAGGAGGTAGCCAAGGCTCAGGGTACAAGAACACAGCAGCATTGGAAGAGTGGACAAATTTCCCTGTAGCTTCACCCTCTGGGTCAGAGGCCACTGTCAAAGTTTCACCCTTGTCCCCAGGATCTGGTCCTTGGGACACTCTGCTGAGAGACAGGGCCAATCTACTCTCCAAAATCAGAGGGGAAAGGTGCACCTGGAGGATCTGGAGGTTTTTCTCTCTGCTCGCTGATCTCTGGAGGAATGTGGAGAAGGCCTGGCTCAGAAGATATTCAGCAAAAGTGCCGGGATTTGCAGGAGAACTATTGCAGGGGAAGAAATGGCAAAACCACAGCCTGAGGCACAGCAAGGTGAGAGAGGAAGGAAAAAGAAGGAGGGCAACTTGAAACCCCTTGGATTGTAAGAGCTCTTACGCTGCATCCTGCCCTCATGCCATCTCCACCTGCACAGAGCATGGTGTCCTTTGCCTGGGATCCCCACCAGTCCAACTGGGAGCAGATCCCCTGGTCCACCACTGGCAGCAGCACCTCCTGCAGCCTGTCCGTGCTGCCGCCGCCCGCTACGCAGGAGAGGGGACAGACAAAGGGTGACACCTTGGCCCAGCAGCTCCAGGGGCTGAGGCAAGAAGCTTTATCTTCATGGTGGGCCCCCTGGACACTCCTCCTCCCCCTTTACTCACTGCTGACCACTCCCCAGGGATGGTCATTGGGCAAAATTCCTCCCTTGGGCAGAAGCGCTCCCAGCTCAACAATCCGTTGGCATTGGCAGGAGATTCGAGGGGCAGCAGGGCAATGTCAGAGCTGAAGCAGGGCACAGCTGGAAGGTTCCTCACTGAGTGTCCTGGATGAGGCACGGATCACACCTCCTCACTCCCCTTTCACCACTCACACAAGGCTCCAGCCTCTGGGTGATGATAGGCAAGCACCCTGCGAGTATAATTAATTATTCCTTATGGCTATCACAGGTGAGAGGAGAATAAGAGCAATTCAGAGACAAATGGACTGATAGAGGGATAAAACTCCCCAAAACTCTCCTACAGGTTTGGGGTGAATTTTGATGGACCCTGGGGTGGACAGGCATGTCTCTGAGGGGCGTTTGAGAGAGTCCTTCAGCATTTTCCTGTTGGCTTTCCTTCATCAGATGCACACAGGGCTGTGACAGCAGGCAAGCCCCTGAATCTTCTGCACATCCTGGATCTGTTTTTTTCCCCAAACTGGGGAAAACAGGCCCATCTTTTCCCCATCTTGGGTAAAACAGGACTGAGATCATCCACGTGGACACCTCCAAGAGAGGAAGACTGTAGTCGCTGCTTGTCATGTTTAGGTTTTCTGAAGTCTTTTCCCAGAGACGAAAACTGGTACACAAAGTCATATTTTCTAAACTATCTTGTTTTTCACATTCCTCTCTGAAGGAGGGACTTTGCTTGTTTACCCTTGATGTAACCAATGAGTCAAGGAGTCCCACCTCTTAGGTGGGCACATTGTAAAAAGGTATAAAACAAGTTTAGACAATAAACCAGCCCCTTCTTGGGAGCATCAGCCTTCTGAACGAGACTCTTGTCTTCCTTTGTGTCCAACAGCGACAGAAGACATTTGGGAAATCTCCTTTGCAGCACCCTCTGGTGCTTCCCATAAATCCAGCCTGGCTGGGAGTTGGACTGAACATACACACAGCTGCTGGTGTGAGAGGGTGCTCGGTGTTGTTCAGCTATCTGACAGTAAAAATAATCACCTGTTGGCAACATCATTGGGATTCCAGCCTTCATGGAAGAATATTGCACCCACACCCATGTAGTACTCCATGCCACCAACCTCCAGGAGGTTGTGCTCGCCCAGAGCCACCTGGTAGGATGCTCCTGGGGGCCTGGAAATGAACCACAGTGTAATTGGTGCAAAATCTACTCCCCACTGAGTGCTTTGCTGTGCAATTCCTGCACAACCCAGACCTTCCACCAGCGTCACCATTTCCAAAGCAGCTTCCACCAAAGGATTTTCAATACACTGTAGCCCAATTTGCTGTGACTGGGTCTGGAGAAGGGCAAGGAAGCTGGTGAATTAGGAGCTGAGGGAGCTGGGGGTGTTTAGCCTGGAGAAAAGGAGGCTCAGAGGGGACCTTGTTGCTCTCTGCAACTACCTGCTAGGGTTCTAGCAAGGTGGGAGTTGGTCTCTTCTCCCAGGTAGCAAGTACAGAATGAGAAGAAATGGCTAATGGATACTGGGAAAAATTTCTTCACTGAAAGGGTGGTCAGGCCTTGGAACAGGCTGTCCAGGGCAGTGGTGGAGTCACCATCCCTGGAGGTGTTTAAAAGATTTGTAGATGTGGCACCTGGGGACAGGATTTAGGGGTGGGCTTGGCAGTGTTGGGTTAATGACTGGAGTTTTAGAGGACTTTTCTAACCTAAATTTTGTTTCTAAGTGTTCCTATGAATCAGGCACATGCTGCCTGCAGTTTTGCTGGTGAAGAAACTGTAGGTGCAGCATCAGCTACTGCAGTGCTGAGCTTGGTCTTGAACCAGAAGGTTCATTTTCCATTCCTGCACATTTCTGGAGCAGAGTGTGAAGAACCAGCTGGTCACACTTTAAGTGCAACCACTAAAGGCAGGAGCAGTTAAAGGGGAGTGTTGGCTTGCTGGTGTCCCATGGCATTGACACGTTGTACAGCACAGCATGATGGCAAGCAAACACCCCTTTTTGTTCCATCTCTCCATCTCTGTGCAGGTCTCTCAGGATGCAAACCCAGGAGGAATGCTCACACTCATGCAAATGCACCTCCTCTTATGCAAATCAGCAATCAGCTTGATTTCCACTCCCAGGAAGTCAGCAATTAATATGTAAAATCAAGGCTGAAGCCAGCAGAGTTTTCCAGCTCCCCTGATTAAGTGAGCAGGGAGATGTCCAGCTGTGCAGTGCACAGCACCAGTGGGGAGCTCTGAGGAGGAAAAGTGTCTGGCTCCCATCTGCAGCAAGAATGAGGAGCAGAACAGGAGTTTTAACATTTTTTATCCTACTCCCACACTGAGGCAGTGTGCTGCAGGCATGACCCATTTGCTGCTGATAAGGGTTCCACCACAAATGTGGGTGTAGTACCCCGGTGTTGCAGTACAACTGAAAAGAAATAACACTCACTGAGATGTCCAAGGCCAAAAAGAGGCAGTTTATTTACAGATTTTGACATTTATAGAATTCCAGCAGTGGCCATGGATTGGAGGAGGAAGATCTTCCTCTCCAACCACACTGGTCAGCCCAACAGTCCATCAAGTCTCCTCCTTATGAGAAGAATGTAAACATGAAAGGACAGTTACAACAACAATAGGTTGTTTATGTGAAAATCTGTGAGAGGCTCCATTGCAAAAGGTAAATACAGAAGGCTGAAATAGAACTTTAGAAAAAATTAAAAAAA
>VWYO01020477.1:0-22889 GCA_013400275.1 Rhadina sibilatrix | reverse complement strand
AGACAATAAACCAGCCCCTTCTTGGGAGCATCAGCCTTCTGAACGAGACTCTTGTCTTCCTTTGTGTCCAACAGCGACAGAAGACATTTGGGAAATCTCCTTTGCAGCACCCTCTGGTGCTTCCCATAAATCCAGCCTGGCTGGGAGTTGGACTGAACATACACACAGCTGCTGGTGTGAGAGGGTGCTCGGTGTTGTTCAGCTATCTGACAGTAAAAATAATCACCTGTTGGCAACATCATTGGGATTCCAGCCTTCATGGAAGAATATTGCACCCACACCCATGTAGTACTCCATGCCACCAACCTCCAGGAGGTTGTGCTCGCCCAGAGCCACCTGGTAGGATGCTCCTGGGGGCCTGGAAATGAACCACAGTGTAATTGGTGCAAAATCTACTCCCCACTGAGTGCTTTGCTGTGCAATTCCTGCACAACCCAGACCTTCCACCAGCGTCACCATTTCCAAAGCAGCTTCCACCAAAGGATTTTCAATACACTGTAGCCCAATTTGCTGTGACTGGGTCTGGAGAAGGGCAAGGAAGCTGGTGAATTAGGAGCTGAGGGAGCTGGGGGTGTTTAGCCTGGAGAAAAGGAGGCTCAGAGGGGACCTTGTTGCTCTCTGCAACTACCTGCTAGGGTTCTAGCAAGGTGGGAGTTGGTCTCTTCTCCCAGGTAGCAAGTACAGAATGAGAAGAAATGGCTAATGGATACTGGGAAAAATTTCTTCACTGAAAGGGTGGTCAGGCCTTGGAACAGGCTGTCCAGGGCAGTGGTGGAGTCACCATCCCTGGAGGTGTTTAAAAGATTTGTAGATGTGGCACCTGGGGACAGGATTTAGGGGTGGGCTTGGCAGTGTTGGGTTAATGACTGGAGTTTTAGAGGACTTTTCTAACCTAAATTTTGTTTCTAAGTGTTCCTATGAATCAGGCACATGCTGCCTGCAGTTTTGCTGGTGAAGAAACTGTAGGTGCAGCATCAGCTACTGCAGTGCTGAGCTTGGTCTTGAACCAGAAGGTTCATTTTCCATTCCTGCACATTTCTGGAGCAGAGTGTGAAGAACCAGCTGGTCACACTTTAAGTGCAACCACTAAAGGCAGGAGCAGTTAAAGGGGAGTGTTGGCTTGCTGGTGTCCCATGGCATTGACACGTTGTACAGCACAGCATGATGGCAAGCAAACACCCCTTTTTGTTCCATCTCTCCATCTCTGTGCAGGTCTCTCAGGATGCAAACCCAGGAGGAATGCTCACACTCATGCAAATGCACCTCCTCTTATGCAAATCAGCAATCAGCTTGATTTCCACTCCCAGGAAGTCAGCAATTAATATGTAAAATCAAGGCTGAAGCCAGCAGAGTTTTCCAGCTCCCCTGATTAAGTGAGCAGGGAGATGTCCAGCTGTGCAGTGCACAGCACCAGTGGGGAGCTCTGAGGAGGAAAAGTGTCTGGCTCCCATCTGCAGCAAGAATGAGGAGCAGAACAGGAGTTTTAACATTTTTTATCCTACTCCCACACTGAGGCAGTGTGCTGCAGGCATGACCCATTTGCTGCTGATAAGGGTTCCACCACAAATGTGGGTGTAGTACCCCGGTGTTGCAGTACAACTGAAAAGAAATAACACTCACTGAGATGTCCAAGGCCAAAAAGAGGCAGTTTATTTACAGATTTTGACATTTATAGAATTCCAGCAGTGGCCATGGATTGGAGGAGGAAGATCTTCCTCTCCAACCACACTGGTCAGCCCAACAGTCCATCAAGTCTCCTCCTTATGAGAAGAATGTAAACATGAAAGGACAGTTACAACAACAATAGGTTGTTTATGTGAAAATCTGTGAGAGGCTCCATTGCAAAAGGTAAATACAGAAGGCTGAAATAGAACTTTAGAAAAAATTAAAAAAACAAAACAGAGAAGAACAGAAAAAACCCAGGGTAACACCCCGGGTCTTCAGGGTAAGAAATCTGAAATGACATCTGGATCAAACAACGACATATTTACACCCAAGCCACACCATGCCTTTGCAGAAATAATGTGTGTGGCTTTGGACAGTGGAAGCTGTGATTTTTCTCACTTCTTTTTTTTTTTTTTTTAATTTACTTTTTTTTTATTTAGGGCTTTTTTTCAAGTATAAGACTCCAGCATTACCTGCCACTTCCAGCTGTTTGGTTTTGCTTCATGGCCTCCAATCACTTGCCCTGCCAGCACATCCCTCTGAAAAGCATGCCTCAGGGCAGTCCCAGGGATTGCCCCTAACACAAAATAAAAGAAAGCAGAGCAGTTTGTTGTGTGGATTCCTAAAGAGCAATAGTCCCCACAGCCAGCCAGGCCTGGAAGATGGAGTGATTGAGGCTTGCCCATGGTGACACTGTGGTCACTTTCCATCCTGGAGTGAATTTTCCATCCTCCACGAGTGACAAAGACCATAGTCAGGCTTGAACATACAAAGCTCCTGTATAAAGTGACTCATTTCTCTCACTCCAACCCCACCTTTATGCACCATCCCCTTTCTTTTGGGTTTTTGCTCCCTCAGAGAACTCCCAAATCTTTCTCATGGAGATAATGCTCCCACAACAGAGGAAAACCCTTCCACATTAGGTTTTGCCCTAGCACAGAAACTGCAGAGAAAAGAGAATTGATATGCTCTAATCTGCACCACTTAGAGACTGAGAGCTTCACCCTTTCCCACCTCAAATAAATTGCAACTTACCCAGGCAACTGAGAAGAACCAGAAACTGAAACATCTTTAATGAAATGGTTGCATTTTTTTTTTTCCAAGAAGATGTCTTTTTATACTAAAATATCTGCTAAGAAGCTGTGTCTAAATCTGGGATCAATGCAGTTTATCTATTCCCATAACTCATTAAACTGATCAAAAATGTTCTCTATGTGGAAAAAACCCCATCTGCTCAATGTAGAGCCCAAGGCTACACAAACACCTCCACACTGTATGGTTCCCACAGAGCCACGAGGCAGAAAAACCCTGAGAAATTTGGAGTTCTCTCAGATCAAGTCAAAACCAAGGCAGGGCACACCCAGGCTCGAGAGGCCTGCAAGGGTGCACATGGTGTATTATTATGGGCATGTTGTATTATCTCTCTTGTAAGAGATTTCTTTGTCAGTCCAGCCAGCTTTCTGCTGCTCCATGTGACATGAACTTTGTCAAATGGATAAACAAAACCACAGCTCTTTTTATATCCCCATTAACTGCAGCCCCTTGTATTTTGCGCTTGTGGAATGTCGTGATTTATATCCATGTAATGGGTAAAGATGCAATCAGAGAGCATAGTAGATGCATAAGTTCTTCAGGTAAAGATATATAGATTAAGATTAAGATTAAGATTAAGATTAAGATTAAGATTAAGATATAGATATAGATATACAGATAGATACAGAGATAGATATAGATATACAGATAGAAATAGAAATATATATAATACAAATATAGATAATATAAATATAGGTAATGTAAATATACACACGGCCCTGCTTTTTTTTTTTTTTTTTTTGTTTCCAGAGAGGAAGGAAACAAGAAATGCCTGCAGTTGATGGAAATCCAGAGTCTGGCTCCCGTGGTCAGGGGAAATCCCCTTGGGGCACACAGGCCCCCAATGGGTGGGAAGTAAAGCTCACCTAGAACTGCAGTCAGAGAGCAGCTGTCAGGTAAAGAAAGGGAGAGTTAAGGAAATGAACTGGAGAAGACACCTAGCCACGTGTGCTAATGGGATCCACTCTCCGTGGAATGCATGATCCAGGACCTCTCCCGTAGAATCCCTATATTCCTCTTCCACAAATCACTTTTATTTTAGTGGGGGCCATAAAACGTTCAGTGTGATATTTCAGCACTGAGACCCTCTTTCAGTCCTTGAGCACATTTTCCCCCCTTACATTGCAGATCATTTTTAGCTCCCAGGTAGTTTTGCCAGGAAGTCAGAAAGTGGCCTCCCACCCAAGCAGTCTCCTCCCTCACCTCCACTGCATTCATCATCCCTGTTTGGCCTGGCCAATTCACTCATTTCCTACCACTAATTTATTTTTCCAAAGGCTTTATGTGTCCCCTACATACAGCCACGTTTAAGAATGCAGTTGTTTATTCTCTTTTTGAACATCAGGCACTTATCTTGAGCAGTTGTTTGTCCGTAATCTGTCCCCCACAGCCATGCACACGCCATCAGCACTGTGGCTTTGATGTTGGACTGTGTTGCAATGCCCAAAGGAGAAACAAATCACATGGGGATGATGAATTACAGCTGCTCTCAGAATTCCTCCACCCCAGGCATTGTTTCAGTGCAGAGCTCTTGAGGGATGCCTGCATTTCCCCCGGGACCCACAAAGATCATCGCGTCCGACCCCAGCACCACAAAACCAACTCAAGCAGCCCTGTTTGTGTCCATATGGCAAAACCCTCTTTTCTCTGAAACAGAAAGCTCTCATCCCTGCTGCCTGTGGGCCTTGTCCACACTGGCTTTCCAAACCATGGGTAAAAGTTGCTATGAGGAGCGTGGGCTGGTGCAAACCAGCCGGTGTTATGCCAGGGTGTGTTAACAGCTTTCTGTCCAGAAAAAGCAGAATCCCTGAGCTGCTGCTCTAGCACTGTTTAGCTAATTAGACCAACAGCATTCTTTCAATAATTAGTGATCTAGCACTCTTTAATTGGTATACAGCCTTTTGTCCTCGTTCACAGAGGATCAGGATTAAATATTTTGATGACAGAAGCATTCTCTAGGTGAGCAGGGTATTTCAGGAGTGATAGGAAGCATAAGGGGGTTTTGGGGGATAGGAAGGATCTTGGGGAAAGATTCCAGGACTGTACAAGCAAATAAGGATATTTGGGTGGACTTGATGAGACCCAGTGCAAGTTATTGAGCACAGAAATGAGGATGAAGTCATCTTTTAGGGAGGCCTTAAAGCACAAACTGAATTCCAGACACACACACACACACACACACACATATATATACTCATTTTAATGCTAAAAATGTTTATTTAAAGATTCAAAGTTGGTCTCAAGAAATATAGACCCTTCCTCCATATTTATTGATGTTTCACAAGATGATGTTTGATGGAGAGGGCAATGGACTGAATAACATCTCAGTTCAGCACACCCTGGGACATACACATTAATAATAACACCTGATAAATTTATAGGGCAGCTGAGGTGCAGGGAAGTTCTAATTCCCACAGAAAACTGCTCTGAGAGTGATTTTTTTAAACAAGTGTGATGGACAGGCTGTGGAAGGTACAAGGAACATGAGAGCAAGTTACAAGATCAGGGGCTTTCTAGTTCACAGGGGATAACAAGTAAAAGAGAAAGAGATGAACAAAACACAGGGACACAGATCTGGCAGACAATGGAAGAACAGGGTGGGGGTGAAGAACAAAAGTGTCTAGACCAGCACTGGTGTGCCATTAAGGGACTGACTACAGGCTGAGCTTTGGAGGGAGCTAATTGGGAAGGTGCAACTGATAAGAAGGGAAAAAGAAGCTGAACTTGAGGATTTGGGGTTCTCAAGGGGGCTGTGCAGGACAAGTGGTTGGACTTGGTGGTCTTAGAGGTCTTTTCCAACCTTAATGATTCCGTGATTCTGTGACTTGGAGGCAAGGAGGAGATCACAGGTATGAGGTATGTGGCCCTGGTGTTCCCACTGAGGGCACACCAGACTGGGTTCCAGCAGCTGGGCAGGAGAAATCCCAGGTTCTGGGGGTTTCTGGAGATGTCAGGTCTTACATAATGTTCTTAACATGGACTACTGCACATGACAGAGTTCCTGGTTTTATTTAAAGCCTTTCTGCACCATCTGGGGAGGCGATGGATTCAGGACTATCGTGATATGACACAAATGAACAGCACTCACACGCTGAGATGTCCAAGGCAAAAAAAGGGCAGTTTATTTACAGACCATTTATAGAATTCCAACAGTGACCATGGATTGGAGGAAGAAAATTGTCCTCTCCAACCACCCTGGTCAAACCAACAGTCCATCAATTCTCTCCTCCTGCAGAAAGGAATGCAAAACAATCATTATTTACATGAAAAGTGTGTGAGAAACTCCACCACAAAAAGTAAAACATCAGAAGGCTGAAAAGAACAGAGTGACACAGGACTGCTTTGGCATAAGTTCTACTCAGAGAGTAAACCAGTGCATAAGGCTCAGTGAGTGGGGACATAAGTAATAACAACTAACACTCCACTTTTTTTTATCATCAGTAGCATCTGACAACACCCAGTTTAGTTTTGCTAATTGTTTGAGTTGAATTCTGGCCTTGGAACTCTGTTTTGGGTATCCCATGGGCTTGGGTCACTATCAAAATAATTTGAATGCTTTCCTTCAAAGAAAAGAGCAACTTAAAGCACCTTCCAGGACCTAAAGGAGTTACAAGTGATCTGGAGAGGGACTTCTGACAAGGGCATGGAGTGTTGGGACAAGGGGAAATGGCTTCAAACTGACAGGAGGGAGATTTGGATTAGATATTTAGGAAGAAATTCTTCCCCCTGAGGGTGGTGGGGCAGTGGCACAGCTGTGCACCTGAATTCCTACAGATAGAATCCAATAAAAATGCATTTATATATTAAATACAAAATCTATATATTAAATCTTTATATTTTGGCAATGTATTATTGACTAACTAGATGGAATAGATGAATCAAAAGTTCTTATCATTAAACCTCCCAGGAAAGCTTTTCAGCTTTTCTGCTGATTGCAGAAGATGCAAAGAGAAAACCGTTTCCCCTGGTACAGGCAATGATACAATTTTCAGAAATAACATTTTACAGCTGGGTGCTGTATGAAGAATTAGGATGGTTAGACTCTTAATTATCCAAAACACTGCTCATCAAATCAAGGTCAAAGAGCTCCTCTAAGCAGCAAACCTTGCTACCTGCTTTAATATGTTTAATGATTGATGATTAATTTTGAGCATTCATAAAGCTCCGTTAAAATCATTAACTGTTCATTTGCAGCTTGTAATGAAATGTTTTGTTGGGTCAGACCAAAGTGCTCAGTTAGTTGTAATTTCACACTGTTATTTCTCAGTATCAATTTGATTATGTTGAAAAATCTAAAGAGAGGAGCAAAACATCAATAGCTCAAATTATTTAAGCACCACACAGAACTGAAAGAAAAGCCTTGAGAGATAATGTCTTATTTGTTTACTTCTAACAGCAGAGTAGCTTGATCTTGCTGCAAATTCTGCAGAATCTTCAGTCTGTAACTTAATCTCCTGTTGCAGTATTTAAGCAACCATTGCACTAGAAAGCAGTTTACTGAAATCCACAGTTTTCATAACTCTTAAGAGTTACGGGTATGATTTTTCTATAAGCAAATAAATTGTATGCTTTAGAAAAATTATTCTGTGGAACATTATAAACACTCTTAACTCCACTGAAATTAAAGGAAAAGTTTAGTATTTATGACATCAGAATCTCGCCCACTGTGCTTACTGGAAAACTTCACTTTAACCTTAAATAAAGAGGAAAAAATACAAGATAAACAGCTTACATTCTGTCTCTGAGTCCTTACTCAACATGGAAAAAGTAGTGAAAACATTCATATATAATATTTCAATATGCTCTTTGTTTAAAGTGAAAAAGAAAAATGCTATTCACTGTGAAGGAAAAAAGGTGGAAAAGCAAATCAGGAGCTTATGTGCATTTTGTAACAGGAAGGAATGTGCATGAAAAGATCTAAAGACTATTATAACTAATTTTTTTGCAATTTCTACAAGTAGATTGAGAGCTTTTTCTACATCTTTACTGTCTGTAGTAGCCATTACATAGTATCTTGTAATGTCTTTAGATGATTTGAGCTCTCTTCCAAACAAGGACAAGACTCCTTTAATCACTTTTCTGCTGCTCCTACACCCTGTTGCCCCTCTTCCTTCTATTTATCTCAATTACAACAACATCAAATTCTCACTGACATTTCCCAGTTTCTCAGATAGTGACTAATACAAAGCAAAATGCAGGGTTTGTCTATAAATCCTGACTGCCCCATGTGTAAACAGGGTGGTTATGCATTTAGTTTTCTAATTATCTCATAAATCACACCTTGCCTCAGACTGGAAATTCATCACCTTAAACTGCTACAACCTGCACACCTGCTCTGTAGCTGATGCCATCCTACTCTTGCAGCATGGAGGTTTTTAGAAGTGATGCAATTTCATTTATTTTTTTTTTAATGAAAAGATGTTTAAAAAAAATAATGTCTAGAAATTACTATTCTGTATCTAAGTTGGTTGTCAGTATGCACATTTGTGCTTTTCCTGCATGTGTGTTCATGCACTCATGACTGACAAATTTTTGTCTCAGTGGTATGCTCAGGGAATAGCATCAAGGCACCTTTCTCTTATCTTCCCTCCTTTCTTCTTTCTGAAATCACTCATGCTGGTGTCAAAAAGAAAATGCACACAGCCTGCCATACCTGTTCTTCTCAACATCAGAATTGCTGAAAAAAAAACCAAAAAAACCAAAAAAAAAAAAAAAAAAAAAAAAAAAAAAAAAAAAAAAAAAAAAAAAAAAAAAAAAAAAAAACACCAAAAAACAAACAAACAACAAACAAACAACTTGTGTCCTCAAAGCTATGGACAGATGCAGGAATATACACACAAAAACATATCTGAAAGGACAGGATTTCAGCCAGTGTCAGGAAGCTCAACATAAAGAGCAGAAAGAGGCAGAATGCTTCCACATCTGGATGTGTGGATGTGGCTCAGTTTTCTCTGGTTGATGTAGTTTAGCTGCAGTTTCACTGTGTTCACAGTGCCACGTGTTCCAGCCAAAGCAACGAGAGCCCCTGAGAAGACAGCAGCTGAAGAACACGGGCACCTGGATGCACAGCAAAGTTGTTTTTGCCCGAGGATCAGGACTGCCCTTGCTGAGAAGTTGCAGGTGTGCTCTCATCCAGCAGGAAAACCAACACCAGCACATTAAACAGGGATGGCAGAGCCAGGGATGGCACGCCTGGCCTGAAAGGAGTACAGGAAGGGCTGGAAGGAAGGACAGGGCTCTTGGACTCACTGGGTACCTCCAAACCAGAAGGAGATCCTTGGCTAGATTACAACCAGTTGAATTCTTGCTGGCAAACCCCAAACAAAAGGGTTGTGTGTGCACCAGCAGGTGTTGCAGCCCTGCCCTCCCAGCCCTGGGCACTCAGCTGTCCGTGCTCAGGGCCAGCTCTGATACAGCTGAGCTGAGAGCTTGGGTCAGACTGCAAAGAAAACTGCTCCATCGGAGGAAATGCTAAATGAGAAAGAAAAGTGGTGCCTTAAGTTTTAGCTTTCATGGCTTTTAGATTCTGTGCTGCTTAGGGGTGAAGTTCTGAGCCTCATATTCAGTGTCGCTCAGCTCTCTTCACAGGGTAGGTAGACAAAACAAATCCTGCTCCTGCTGCACACCAAGGACAGCTGGGACAAGTTTCCAGGCCCCAAAGCACAAACAGCGGGGGCTGAAGGGAGAGAACAAGAAGGGTGGGACTGCATCAGCTGGAGCTGGAATTGGACAATTCAACCCCAAAGTGCAAATGGACCAGAACTGATCAAAGTGTGAGGCCTCGTGACCGGGCGTCCATTTTGGGTCCATTTTGGGTCCACCTTGGGTGTAGCCCTGGTCAGGCCCTGTCCTGCCCAAGGTGTGTCCTATGGCCTTTCAATAAATATCTACTTTACTCTCCAGCTCTGTCCAGTCTCTGTTTCAGGTCAGCCTTCCCAAGGCATCAAAAGCACCTGAGAAGCCTCACCTGGGGTGGGACCCTGTGAGAGCTGCCCCAGTCCTTGCACTTGGTCCTGCTTGAGCTGTGTTGTTTAGAATACAGTTCCCCATCTCTTCTTCCCCCACTGCCCATTTCACAGCCAGCACCTTAAATCAGCACTTTCACTGGCATGTTTGGAGCTCTTGGAAAATTAGTTCCTTGCTGGCAAAGAAGATGGGAACCTTGCAGTATCTTATCTGTCCATGTCACAGCAGTAGGATTACCTGCTCCTGTGGAGGGTTGATGGATTTTCTTTATGTAGGCCCTTGGGATATTCCCAAACATGGCAAATTTTGAGCTTTCAGATCACTGGGATGAACCTGCCAGCCAGGCAAAGAGGCAAACATGACTGTTAACAAGAGTAACAAAGATAATACAAAGGGCGTCCTGATACATCCTTTCTCCATGTGTGCCATGAAGAAATAAAAGCCCAGGACTGGTACAAAGAGGATATTCATGCAGATGAACTGATGAAGTGCTCAGGAGAGCTGATACCCTGACCAACTTCATGCTCAGCATTTTTGAGATCACCAATCCCAACCCAAAGTTTTAATCCAGAGGTTTAGCTGGCTCCAAGGGAACTTTTCCACACATATTTTCAGACTCAGATCCCTTTCTGCACCAAGAACTAAATTGCATCAGAGCCCAAGGCTTAGCATTTCTTTCTGCTGCCTATGTTGTGAAACTGCACAGTTCCTGCTGTGGTTTTGCCCCATGTCATCCACCACAGTCCCAGACAATACTTGATCACATTTTAGAGCATAATATGGGCCAGGAACGATTCCAGTGTGCAACTGGGTTGCATACACTCTTGTTTAGAGATAAAAAAGTTTAACCACATGGATGTGAGATGTGTTTTGCCAGCTGGACTTGAGAATAAATAATGTGTGCCACCCATTTTGCTACTAATAGACTCAGAATGATTTTTGTCTTCAGCTGAAACCCTTTTCAGATGCCTCCTTTGTAAGACTGATGCTGATGCAAAGTGTTATAATTAATCTTTTCACTCTCAAGGGTGTGATGAGCAATATTACCTTTTAAAGAAGTGTGGATTCTGCAAAGCAGTTGAGTAACAGAGTTCTCTACTCATGGCCATGGTTCTGACCCATGGTAAACAACACAATTCAACCTGACTCACACCAGAAGACAGTAAACCAATATCTTAATGAGGATTTTCAATGGCAAACTTTAATAACAGTGTTTGAATTAGTGTGTTCAAGTTCCTCAAACCCTCAGTGGTTTCCCAGCCTCCTCTGTTCTTTAATAGTACCAAATAGCTATTAGGGACTCTGCCCTTGAAATATTTTAGATGGGTTTTGGTTTTATAGGGTAAGATGTTCGCCTGCAGCAGTGGCAGATCCTGACTGGAATCTCCTTCCTGCCTTTTCCAAGGAAAAAGAATTGCAGGAGAACTGAATTGTGCAACTCCAGGGTAGGATGCTGAACACTTCTGGCTCTGGGGTAACAGAGCTGACAGCTTTGCACTGAACATGTGCTGATGCAGAAAGTGGGGAATGGAAGGGAAAGAGAAAACAGCTTTGACACCTGGAACACGAGCTCAAAATGCCTGTTTTGGTGTTAAAGACCATGCCAACGTCCTCAAGCACAAAGCACAGGGTACTGTCAGTACTGCCAGCTTCTGAAAGGTTCATGCTGTTCCTGAAGAGCTCACAGTGACTGGACCAAAGAGAACATTGTGAGCTTTAAAGG
This sequence comes from Rhadina sibilatrix, assembly GCA_013400275.1. Classification (NCBI taxonomy): domain Eukaryota; kingdom Metazoa; phylum Chordata; class Aves; order Passeriformes; family Phylloscopidae; genus Rhadina; species Rhadina sibilatrix. The sequence continues at coordinate 11,443 of VWYO01020477.1, read as the reverse complement.
AGTCGTGGACACAGTGGCACATTGTTCCCTCCCTGGAGAATAACAGGATAACTCCTTGGAAGTGGTGAATCAAATTAGTCCTTTTCAAAGTGTCAGAGATTGGTTCAAGCACTGACAAAGGACCTCGCAGATGAGTTCTGTACTTGACAGTTAAATGAAAATGCACAGGAAAATATCAGAATAGCAGCCAACCTTCCTTATAGAGAGCCCTACAAGTGTTGGATTTGATAGAGAAAAAGCTTGGGAATGTAGCCTTATCCCAAACAAAGGAAGGAGTGGTTAAGTTCACCAGAGCAGAAAAATCACTTCCAGAAGTTATAAACAATCTGTCAGAGAAGTTGTGGTCCTCTGCCACATGAAGAGCCAAAGGCCCAGAGGATCTGGACAAATCTGAAGCACAATGTTCATAGCTCTCTGTCCTTTCCAGCTTTCCCAAATTATCCCAGAGCTTCATTAGATTGAACATGTGCCTATTTGGGAAAAAAACAGAGGCCAACCAATCTTCTCAACATGAAGTTTCCATATTTACCTATATAAAGCACCATGAAATAGAAAAGTTGTTTCACAAAAAAGAAAATTTTGCAACATTTGCAGTAAGCATAGGTCTGCATATAAATTTATAAAAAAATAAGTGCATGGTTTTCTTTCAGATAGATGTCAAACTTTTTACAATATACCGATGAATGTACAGGTTTTCTCACACATATGCCATCTTTCATATGCCATTTATAGCTTCACAGTTCTTACAGTTTTACAGATCATGTGCTTGCCAGTTCTGGTGCACAGATTAATGGAAAATCAACCACTTTAAAAAGAGACAAATCAGGCACTAAGCACATAAACTCTGCCAAGGAAGAAGTCTGCCTAGAAGGAAAATTAGTTTATTTACTTTCCCCCAAGTACCACAACTCTTGCACTGAATCATGACAGCTTAAGCACCTCTTTTTTTTCTGATTATACGCTTAGACAAGGAGTGCCTCTGCAATTAATGAAGTACTTCTGTCAGGCACTAAATAAATTTAAACTCCGTCAACGGCATGTGCTGCTGGAAAGCTGCCAATTCCAATCTCTTCCCTGGGACACAGATGCCTGCATTCGTCCAAACCTCTCCCCTTAAATCTCCAAGTTGATGCTCCCACTCTCACCCTGAAATCGCGGCGCACCCCTGCGCTCTGCTAAATGCACAAAGCCCCCACTGGGATTTTCTAGGTCGGGCCAGGTGCTAACTGAGCTGTTTAACACACCATCCACAAAGAGACACCTACACGACAGTGACGACGACAGATAAAAATCAAGCGCAGCGCTGATGAGGAAGAGCGTTCTCCTTCAACAACCGCGCTCGGGAAGGAGCAATCCCTTCTCCTGGGGAGGAGAATTTATTGATCAGCATCAATTGAGCATCAGATTTATTGAGCATCGGGGCACTGACTGGCGGGCTCTCCCTTTTCCAGCTACCTGCACAGCTCAGAGGTGGGGATCAGCTGTGCCGGGGGTGATGTTTACAGGCACGGCTGAGCTGCTCCGACAAGCTTGTTGCTGCAAAAAGAAGTGAATTGTTACGGCTCCATTCCGGGCATCAGATCCCCCACTCGCCTTGAGCTCCGGAACCTTTCCTCTCACGGGGTGAAAGGAAAATGTATTCATTCATGTATTCACCCGGGGAAAATGTGTTCCTGTTTTTGCTGGTTGTTTCCCTGTTGTTTTAGAAAGCTGAATCGGGTGCAGAATTAAAGGGGCAGGTGAGACTCTGTGATGAGAATTAAGGCTGAAGGGAGGAGCAGGATCACCCCATTTCAGCCCAGAAAGTTCTTGAGGGGCTTTTTAGTTGGACATCAGTGTTTACAGAAGTACAAAACAAACAAACAAACCCTCCCCCAAAATGCACATCTAAATAGGGAACATTTTCCCGTGCTTTTCATTCGGTGCTGCCAGTCTCATGCAGGATAAAAGATCTGTGCCGTCCACACAAATCCCAGCCTGCAGGGAGCTACCCTGAGCAAACACGGGGAAATCACTGGAGATGGGATCAGATTCCAGTTCCAAACAACCTGAGTTGCAAACTGAGCCTTGGAGCAGTCACTCACACGAACTGCACAGTGGTGCTGCTCTGAAAATCCCAAAGCCACAAGCATTCCCTCGCATGCCTTACCAGCAGTAGAGTCCTCGGAAGTAGTTACAGCCAGATCCCAAAATTTACTTTTTCTTCAACATTCCAAATTGCTTTTTAAAAATTTTAAAATTCTTTTCTTGCATTATTAAGGTTATTACTTCTCAGCAATTTTAATATTTCCAGGGCTGAAAAGGGACCTAAGAATTATAAAGCATTAAAGTACATTTTATTGCTACCTTACGATAACTCAGATGATACCAGATCTGGAAAAATTTAAATATTGACTTAAACCATGCAGACTTTGTTTTGTGCCTGTAACTAACCAGATAGAGCAATACTGCTTTTCTCATGGGAAAAGAGTAAGGTTTTTAAAAGAACTAATGGCAGAGCCACAGAGCCAAGAGGAATTCAGATGCTGCTGACATCTCCAGCTTCTAGAAGTAGAAAGCTCTTCCAAAACTGTCAAATCTATTAATTCCCCATGTCACACTACAGAAACTCTTGTGAAATCCTGGATTTTATCCAGAAGGGGAAAATTTTGTAGGTGAAATTAAGAAAACAGAGTTTTCATTTTCTCGTAAGTTGTTTTTTTAAAACTTGGAATGGAAATCTGAATAAATCACAATCTTCAAGCTTATTTAATGTTATATTTTTCTTCTGATTTCTATACAACATTCTGGTAAAGGTTTATTGCCTGTTCATCTTTCTATTTCTTGAACATGAGATCTCTCCTCACCTAGAATACAAAAACTTGTGAAAATAAAAGGAGATGAACAAATAAAAAGCCCTGCACACGAACTTGCATTAAACAATATTCTAAATTTGTTTACTTTAAATGTTATCAGAATAGACAATAAAAAAGCCTAATATTACCATCCCAAAAAGCATGTAGGACATTTCCCCTTTTTAGGAAGAGCTCCAAACTCACCGTTAGGTGTCACCCTGTAATGGATGGATGGATCAGTGTCACCACTTCGGTGACAACGACCTGCAAGATCCAAACATTTCTTCTATTTTTAGATGTGTGTATTGAGCGAATATTTTTTCTGTCCCACAGGGAGAGTATTTAGAGGATACAGACCACTCATTTTTATAATTTCATTTCTTTACTCTTTTTCTATGACTTTCCCTAGAAAAAAATTAGTGATGCCAACCTATCTCGTGGAGCAATTTCCTGCTTGGTGCTTTTATGTAAAAACAGTGTGCTGGTGTGTAGACTGGAGAAACAGTTATTGCATCTTGACAATCAATCACCCAAATTAAAATAAGCCAATTTCATTATTGTCTGAGAAAATAAGAAGTAATTAAAAATGAAGTATTTAGATAACAATTGTAATAAGTATCAAGAGCCTCTTATTTTCTCTCTGCTGAGTTCGATCATAAAAGACAGAAACAGAGCAGATCAATTTTTTTTCCAAAGCAATTTCAATCTAGTTTTATAATTAAATCAAAGATAGATTTCCCCATTAGTACAACTATTGCAGTATCTGAGTAATTATGAATAATCAGCCAAGGGTATTCTTTACTGATTTTCCTTGTGCATCATTAATTATCTGAAGTGACAGGCCTAACATAATTTCTATCATGAATAAACAAGCAGAGGAAACACAGAGGAAGTCAAGTACAAATAATGAGGAGATGGCCTCTCTTTGAAAATCAGAGCAATCCTGCAAAATGTTAATGGCTGTTCTATTTAAATGAAGCTGCAAGACATTAAAGCTTGTGATATGTTGCATATCATTAATTCTCAGTAAAAGTGTAGATGGAATTCATACTTAATTCAATGCAATTTTCTGCAGTTAATGGCCCTGAGAATCAAACATTCACAAATGTAAATGGGAGCTTTTCCATACCAATACTTTATGGGCTTTAAGAACTGGCTTTTACTGTGAGTAGAAAGCTATACCTGAACAATTTTCCTTTTCTTGAGTGTGACCTGATTTTTATATTTGGAACATGATGCTCTCTTCTGATGATTTACTGTATTACACGAGGATTTTAAAATATTTTTCAATATTTTGATACATTTTATTTAATGGATAAGTATTACAAGAATTGCTAACGTGGCTGGATTTCCTTTTTAAGTTTCATGTCCCTTTTTGGTTGTTATTCCATTTCAGTGCCAGAAATATGATTTAAGAATTCCCCCATGATAATTCCATGGTTTTGGGAAAAAAAAAAAAAAAAAAAAAAAAAAAACAACACCAACAACAACAACAAAGCAATATTTCCTTTTCTATATTTTTGAGGCTGTGACACCAAAAGAACAACTTCTCTCACCTTGTATAGTGAGATGCTGATGGAGATTTTTTAAAATACTTTCTTTACTATCTGTTGGAGTAGAGGTTGATGCATCTTGACAGCTTTCAGCACCTTGTACATAGTCCTGGTGCTGATGGTGCTGGACATTAATCAGTGCTGCCAAATTCTGCTGGGAAGAAGTTGGTGCTGGCTGCTTGGAAGGGTCAGGGTTCTGTGTCCTCTGCTGTGCTTCAAAAACCTGCAGCAACGACGAGGAGTGCAAGAAAATGAAGAAACCACCACAACAACTTCTGAAAGATTTCAGAGCAGTTTCATTTGTGTCTGTGTCCCCTTTGGAAGGGAAGGGGACCTTGAAATCACCTTTTTTTCTGGTCCAAACCAGAGGACTCAATTCGATGACTGGCTGGAAACTTCACTCCCGAAACTCTGAGGTGATTTATCCCAAAATCCCAGTTATTCCAGTGTGCTGATGGCTGCATTACTGACTGCTACCAACCCAGCTGAGCAGCTCCTGCATCCAGCAGTGCTGCTTAAATGCTGGAACATTTCCAAGAGCTCTGCTTGCACAGGAAATGCTTTTGCCTACCAACCTGAGCAGCTCTGATAGCACCAGAACAGTGGTACAATAGAGGAGACAAAAGAATAAGCTGGGTAGTCTCTGCAAGGCTTAGTAATAAGAAAAATGAGACTGTTAAACTCATATAATGCTCTATACAACTGAATGTAGCTGCACTCTAGAGGTTTGGAAGCACCACAACTCCCTTAACCATCAACATCTTATTTATACAAAATAGAAATCCTCTTCTGGGAATACAAGAGGGAGCTTGAAACACGCCAGTACAACAAAATCCACAAAACTGGACATGGCTGAACCCTTGCCTCTGCCTGGCAACTCAAACGTAGCATTATCTTTCTTTATGCTTCTCCAAGGTTAAAAGATTCAATGCTTTACAAGTTCTGGAGAGGTGATACTGCTAACAAGGTGATGATCATTTAAATTGTTTATGCATGATGCATCTATGAAAACTGTTGTTTAATCGCTGTTAGAATTCCCATTCTTGAGCATCCTGTGCACTCCTTCCAAGAGGTATAAATAAATATGACTGAAGATCGTGACACATTTATTAATATTTGCCAGTGAAGTGGGTAATTCCATCAGATACATAATTGTTCAGGACTAAATTCAATTGTTCACACGATAAAGGCCCTGCAAATCATATGCACAAGTGGAAGAAGAAATGAATCTCCTTAAGAAAATGCAGTTTAAACAGATTGCATGTATGAGGTGTTTTTCCTTTAATTTTTGAATGATGAAATTCTGTAAACATTATTGTCCTCTGTAATGTTGAGTTCCTACTCCCAATTATGTTGACCAAAACTTTATTTATTTCTTTCATAATCCTGAAATTTATTATAGGCATATTACTGCATAAATATTTTGCATTGATAATGAAGGAAGAGCTAATATTCTATTAATGTCTTTCATCATTCTCAGCTAAGGAAACTCATTCACGGAATTTCCTCTCTATTGCAAGCTTACTTCTGAAGCTCACTGATTTTAGGCAGTCAATATTTGAAAACATTAATCTTTTGAGATTTTGGATGTTGTTCCTCTATAATTTCTGACGAGTTCTACAGTGAAACAGTTCTGAAAGAAGCCAAAGATCTTTCTACTACACAATCCTTCTGCCATACTGAAAAATTACTTGAACAACGGGCTTGAGAAATCTTTAATAATAGCTTCAGTCAAGAATTGCCTGTTTTTCTCCACTGGCTGAAAAAAAGAAACCTACAACTAGCTCAGCTGCTGCTTTTTATACTGTATCTACAGATCTAAATGTAGAGCACTCAGCACACATTGCACATTTACATAGGAACTTTTAGAAGATACTGATATTGCAGGCAAGCTGTAATTGCTAAGCACACAAAGAGCTCTGAAAAATAAGCATTTAAAGTGTACAGTTCCCTGCCAATTCTGTGTGGCATTGTTTTAATTCCATTGGCATGAATGATAAATGACATTTCTTTCAAAATTCAGTATCTGCAAAAGCAAAGACCTGGTGCAGATATCATTGTGTGGAAAATGCCATAACACTGCAGTACTTGTAGTGACTTAAAGCCCTGTAACAATATATTTCTGATTTCCTGCCAGTTGTTATGGTTTTAACCTTGCATTACCAATAATCTTGTTTTTATCATGGGCTGATTCTTTCCTGAAAGGAAAATTTGGAGCTATATTAAAAAATATTAATCTTAGCTATTTATTACCAGCGATACAATCCTATTTTCGCTGTTTAATACACAATTATCAGAACAAAATTTTAAAAAGTTAAATTTCAAGAAGTGTTTGCTAAGAAATTTGACAAAATTTTTCACCCATCAGTTAGGGATTTACCAGTCTTTATGACACGAATGTGCCACCTCTGTTCAGTGTCACATGGGACCAAAAAGTCTCCTTTGCCTCTTTTCAGAAACTCCTTTAAATGCAAAAATTTGAACTTTTAAATGCAGACTGTTTCCTGTACAACACAACCAATGAGGAAAGAATAATTAAACAAAACAAAACAAAAAGCCCCAAAAAACCAACAAACCCAAAAAACCAAAACAAGCAACCCAAAACAACCCACAGGGAGAAGAGGCTGGAAAATCTTAAAGTCCTTGTACCTTTTTGTCACTAGGTCAGGATTTGCCTCTTAGTGGAAGAGTCAGTAAGACCTGTTCAGAAAGCTCTTTAGTTCCAGCTTCCCTGCCTCTGGCATATAAATACATCAAGGTAATTCCAAAGTTGCAATTAAATGTAAGTAGACACAATGAAACAGTGTTACCCCCAACCATTATTTTATTTTCCCTCTGTAGAAACAAATAAACTTTCTTCCCTGCCTGAAAAAGTTCTGGAATAATATAGAAATACTCACTAAAGAAAAAAAAAACAATCAATGAATTATCCCAGATTTTATCGTAAACAAGAAATGTAATCTAGATAATTATAAACTAAGTTACAGTATACATTAGTTTTTGCATATTTACACTTAATCATATTTGGCTATAAGTCTAATGATCTTATTTTACTTTTTAAATAGTAAGGCCTTCTGCCTTGAAATGGAATGAATGAAATATCATTGATACACTCCCTCTCAAGATCCAGGAGACATTTTCAGTCTTCTGTGAAGTCCTTCATCATTTTTATCCATTACCTATAAAAACGTTCTTGCATAATATAATTAATTAGTCCCTGCATTCTTCCTGTTTCTTTGATTTCCCAGCTCTATACCAGCCTCAAAATCTAAAAACTAAAATATCCAAATTTTAAAGACTAAACCAAAAATCTGCTGAATGTGTAAAGTTTTGAAAAGTGATCTAACAAGCAACAACACTCAAACGAAAAAAAAACAAACCAACCCAAACCCCTCCTGATGCTTGAAACACACATGCAGGGCTTCTCAGATTGGGGTGCTGAAAGCAAAATTGTTCATCGTTTGCGAGATTGGAAAGCAAAGCAGTGAGTTCTCTCCTTTAGAAAGTATATTTTTAAAAAGTTAAATATTTTTGCAAAAAGTCGCGCTGAATATACAACGTCATATATTCATACACATATTATATATGTAATTCTCCACTGGCAGATCTTTGTTTTCCTAACATTGATTGCCTCCAAAAGAATAAATAACTTTCCTCTCTAGTGTCTGAAACACTCTAGTGCTGACGTTCCAGGTACACCCATGCAACCATTTAAAATAAATCTTTAGTGATCAGCACTGACCCATCCTCAAGGGAGCCCCACGAAAATAAACCTTGATTTCTCTCAGTGAGAAGACACAAAGTGTCACTACAAATCCTGCTGTGCAATGCTGCTCTTTAATAATTTATTGGAGTCTCTGGGCTCTGGGTAAGCTGACAAATTGAATATGGAAGCACTGTTCAAGTGTTGAATAAACATGAGCTAAAGTATTTTTCCAAACAAACAAAACTGCTGCAAAGAGTGGCCCTGGGGCAGATTAGATTTTTTTTTTTTAGTAATTTATTGACAGCAGTGTTATTTTTGGTGCTAGTTTCTTTAGTAAATTAGATAAAATGCTACTTAAAACGTGCCTGCATTTACCCAACCATCCCTAGTTTTCTTTTGTTCTACAACTCCTCATTTAACCTGCAGAGGTGGATGAAACACTGGGCTAATGGATCATCAAGTTTCACACTGTTGGAACTTGTGACAAGCAAATTGTAAAAGCATAGGTTAAAAAAAAAAAAAAGAAAAAAAAAGATCACCTTATCCATATTTTACACCTTTTGTCATCTCAGTGCGTATCTGTAGTTTTGAGATGTTTTGGTTTTCTGAAACTCTTTTCCCAGAGAGTTTTCTGTCAACAAGAGACACGTTTTCCTAACTGTAACCTATGTTTACATTCCTTTCCCTAAGAGGGACTTCTTGATGTCCCTCTGACTTGACCAATGTGATTGAAGAAGTTTGTCTTTCTTTCACCCATTGGGTTGTTCTCTGTACAACAGTGTAAAAGGGAAGAAATTCCCAGAAATAAACACAGTCATTGTCAGCCTTCTGAGTCAGAGTCTGTGTCGTTGTGGTGTACAACAGCATCACACATCTCCCTTTCCTTTCAGGCTTTTAGATTATGAGGAAAACCAGTGTTTGGGTTTTTCAATAGCTCTTTGAATGATCTTTCCGTGATCATTCACCCTCACAATCTTTTTATCTTTCAGCCACTCACTGACACAAATACAACTCAAAGCCTGGTTCCAATATTTAGTTTCCTTAAAAAAAAACCTAGGTGAAGTTTTGATGAGGGAGTTTTTGAAATCCAAGCAAGCAGATCGCTCCTTTCTGTGTATTTCCAGATGTGTGAGACAGGATATTCCTTTATCAGAGCCATGTTGGCTCTTCCCAAGAATATAATACTGAGGTGCCCACTGAAAATATTGTAGTTTCTCTTGCTTTATTAAGGCTTGCAGACCTCCCCTTCAGATCTCTGCTAGAATGTTAAAGAATTGGATCTTTTAAATTAATTAATTTAAATTCTTTTAAAGAATTCTCAATCCCCTGCAGCCAAAGGGCTCGAAGCAAGCAGTACAAAACACCTGCTTAGGGTTTGCTAGCTCATTCCCCTGTTCCTCCAGAGAGATGGGATAAGCACCACCTATTCCTGCACATTTACAGCTTATTTTCTCTGTCCATGGGCTCTTTCACCTCCACCTTAACACAAGACAATTCAAAGAAAGGTTGAATTCTTCTAGATTTTCCATTTTGTTGTTGTTGTTTTTGTTTTGTTTCTTTTTAAAGGGTCTTGTATTTCCTAACTACTAATTTCATACTGGAACCAGGCTCTCTTCTCTGGCATCTACTTTTGGTAGGTCTGGAGAAATGTTTCTCATTTCTATTGTTTGTAAAAATACAATTACACTGCAGCTCCTCATTGGCTTACCTGGTACAAAAGACACTCTGGAGAAAAGCAGTTTAATACAAAACACAACTACGAGATAAGGTTCCCAAATATACACTGAAAAACAAAACAAAACAAAACAAAATAAAAAAAACAAAACCACGCAAAACAAAAAAAAAAAAAAAGCCAAAAACCACCAAAAACTCCACAGATAAACATTTGGCTCTTTTTTCTTTTCTTTTTCTTTTCTTTTTTTTTTTTTTTTTCTGAGTACTTTTACTTCCCATCTGCTCAATGAACGAGATGCACAGATCTGCAGTCACAGCTTAGAGACAACTCCAGGGAAAAGTTACTTAAAAAGGCTCCTGAGAATATCCTGTGCTTTCTTTGGATAAATATGAACCAATGTGTGTGGCTTTTCAAGCTTAAATAGCTCCTGAGGTGACAGGGAATGTAAGAATTTCACTTGGAAGCAAAGGCAGAGGATGGAAAAAACAAGTTTCTGTGGGTTTTTTTTCTGTTTTTATGCATCACATTTGAACCACAGAGATTATGTGGATGGCTCCTTTGAAAAATGGGACCCTGGAGGTGAGAGCAGTACTATCAAGGAGTTTTAATGAAATCAGTATTTTATACTGAAATGAAAATGTTCATGCAGGAAATACAACTAACGTTTTAACGCTATTAATATAATAACACTTCAAATTATTTCTGCTGCTTTGAATATTTTCACAACTTTTCCATTCATGAGTTAAAGGCAGAAGGATCCATCCTAAGTAGAACACAGTGGGGCAGATTTGAAATTTCAGGGGGGTGGAAGCACCACAACCTCTTAGTGATCGCCTACCTCTTATAAAACAGCAACACTGGACTATTGATTTACCTCTTCAGCTGTTAATGCTAAAAGTTATCTCAGCTGGTAGAAATGCTGTTCTTGAGCACAGTCCTCTGCCTATGGAGAGGAACAAAAACACAGTATTGGTAAGAAAATTAGCAATAATCTCTTTGTGGATTATACTAATGGGGATGATTTTTAAAGGCTGTTAGAATGAAAAGAGTAGTGGACCAGATTTTTTTTTTTTTCCCCACAGTGTTAAGCTGTGTCTTAAGTGGAGGTTTAGGTTGGACACCAGGAGGAATTTCTTTGCAGAAAAGGTTGATTAGAGATTGGAATGGGCTCCCAGGGAGGCGGCGGAGCCACCGTCCCTGCAGATGCCTGAGGGAAGAATGGACGTGGCACTCAGTGCCATGGTCTGTCGCCACGGTGCTCTCCGATAGGTTTGATTCAGCGATCTCAAAGTTTTTTCTCCAACTTAAAACATTCCGCGATCCCGCGATTTTGTGATCCTGGGAATGCAGCGCTGGCCCCGCCCCTCGGCGCTGGCCACGCCCCTCACCCAAACCACGCCCCCCGGCCGTAGCCACGNACCCAAACCACGCCCCCCATGCCGTAGCCACGCCTCCTTCACCGCCCCCCGCAGCAACGCCTCGCTTCTCCCGCCCCGCCCCCGTCGCTAGGGGGCGTCCCCCGCCGGTCACGCGCCAGGGCGCGGAGCCGAGCCGCGCTCCCACATCGCTCCGCCGTGTCCCGGCGCTGCGCTCGGCGCTCGGCTGCTCGCGCCTGCGGGAGCGTCAGGGTGATGCTCGGGGCCGCCGCCGCCGCCGCCTGAGGGCCGGCTCCGCT
>VWYO01020471.1:31953-59198 GCA_013400275.1 Rhadina sibilatrix | reverse complement strand
AGCGGGGCAGGCTCAGCCCCCGCAGCTGCCGGAGCCCACAGAGCCGGGGCAGCGCGGACCCGCCGGGCGTGGGGCTGCGGGGGAGCCCGGCCTCGGGAAACGCGCTGCTTTTCCTTGGGACAGCGCCGGGGTTGGGGGGATGGATGGCAGCGGGCTGGGGACACAGCAGGTTTCCGTGAATCTCCCCCAAAATGCTGCGGGAAGGGCCGGTTCCCCCTCCCTGGGGCACTCCGGTGCTGTGGGTGCAGCAGCGGCGGTGCTGCTGGATGTGCTGCGAGCTGATAAACCTGCGCCGAAAGAACTGCTCAAAAAAGCCTGCCCGGAGTGGTTTTTAGAGTTTCTCTGGCTGGGAATATTCCAGAAGTATCTGAGCGCCGTCCTGCGCCATGTGCTCGGGGATGGCGCTGCTGGGACCCGCCGCGGTCCCTCTGATGCTCTGAGTTTTAACTTTTCGTATGTTTCAGATTCTGTGCTGCCTGTGTAGTTCTGAGCTGCATATTCAGCGTCAGTCAGCTCTTCACAGAGTAGGTAGACAGAACACATCCTTTTCCAGCTTGAGACCAAGGACAACCATTACGAGCTCCAAGCCCAAAAGGTAGAAACAATGATGGGCTGAAGAGAGAAAACAAGAAGGATGAGACTTCATAACCTGAAGTTATAATTAGACTATTAACCCCAAATATGCAAATGGACCAAAACTTATAAAACTGTGACACCTCGTGACCAGGGGTCCATTTTGTGACCATTTTAGGTTCATTTTGTGACCATTTTAGGNCCATTTTAGGTTCATTTTGTGACCATTTTAGGTTCATTTTGTGACCGTTTTGGGTCCACCTTGGGTATAGCCCTAGCCATGCTCTTGTACTGCCCAAGGTGTATCCTTAAAGGCCTTTTAATAAATATCTACTTTATTCTCTTAGCTGTTTCCAGTCTCTGTTCCAGGTTCAGCCTCTCAAGGCATCACCTCCCAGCCTCACCCACTCCCTAATAACATAGCAAATTATTATTAAAGTAAAAATACCCTTTCACCACTGACAGAAAAGCCAAGCTCTGCAGGTGTTTTAAAAAAACTGCAACAAGAAGGCTGCATGCAGCTTTTAAAGCACGGTAAATGTAAAAGAACTATTTAATTTATTTGTCCCTCCCAGATAAACCTTGTTTTTGGTGATGTGTATCCTTTTTTTGTGGAGTGGAGCTCTTACTGAATGGTGAGGTGCAGTCACTGCAGTGTTGCACTTTGAAGAGTCTCAGTTTTATACACTGGGGCATTACAGGGATGCTGTGACAGTCATTTCTCAGCTGCCTTTTGTGTCCAGGCTTGTGCTCACCCTGCACAAGGATCATCATCTGGAGGGGTCAGTTGGAATGAGAGAGTTCCCTTGTAAACCTGCTGAAGGTTTTGGCCTCCAAGCACTGCCTATCTCCTTGATGCACTGGGGACTAAAGTTGGGATGTGGGCTTATTCTTTCTGGGGCAAAACCCACCCCTTCAGTGCAGGAAATGTCTAAAAACGTCATTTTCTTGTGAATGTTGTCAGTCTGTGGCACAGTCTTTTCATAGGAAAGTTTTGTTTGCTTCCTTTGCAAACAGAAATGTCCCAAATATGGACAGTTCTACCCAAAATCTTCAAGTTTCAGCAGGAGAAAGATGTGGCTGTGTAAGCTTGTGAGGTGACTTTAGCAATTCCTGTCTGCATCCTGGCCTGTGACAAGTTCATTACTGCAATTACTCCGGGAAGTGAACAGAAGCTCTGTAGGAAATTTTAGTTAGAGTGCAACTTGTGGTACCGTGGCTGCTTTACCTCTTGATAACTCTGTAATTAACTTGTCACCACTATTTAATGCTTCACCTGTGCAGAGGATCACCAGTTCAGGGCATCACTGAGGGCATCAGGGCCTGGAGGAGAAGCTGCTGCTCTTTGGAAGGGTTCTTGGGGTTGCCCTGAATGGCTGAGTTAAGGACTTGTGCAGGAAAAGCAGGAAATTTGTTCTGGGAGCTGTGGGTAAGGTGGAAAGGCTGCACCTGAGCAGTTCGGGTTAAACTGAGTGGTGGCAGGGGGAACACCTAGAAGAAGCAGTAATGCTAAAAATCTAAAGGAGAGCATGTCAAAGACATGGATGGCTGGATTTGTAGTAGTTTTATTTTCCTGTACAATAAGGGTTTTGGAGAATGGAGAGCAGCTGATGCCTGTGAATTAACCCTTGGGGTGCTGGCTGGTCTGGCAGTGTATAATTTCCTTGTCCTCTGCCTCTGGTGGCATTGTCACCTGTGAGGGCTGCAGGGGGTTCTCAGCAGGGTGGTTGTTCAGGTGTTGGTGCTGGAAGAGCTTCCTGGGAGCAGAGTGGAGGTCCAGGTCTGTTGGAGTGTCAGAATTAAACACTGGCCTCCAGACCAGTCAGCTGTTCTGCCTGGGACACAGCTGACCTAAGTTACACTTCATTTCTGAAAGAAAAAGCCTTTCTGCTTGTGAGTTGTTACTTCATACTTCACAGAACAACAGCAGAGAATGGTTTGGGTAGAAGGGACATTAAATCCCACCCAGAGCCACCCCTGCCATGGCAGGGACACCTCCCACTGTCCCAGGCTGCTCCCAGCCCCAGTGTCCAGCCTGGCCTTGGGCACTGCCAGGGATCCAGGGGCAGCCTGTGCCAGCCCTGCCCACCCTGCCAGGGAACAATCCCTTCCCAGTAAGATGATGGGGCATGGCTTCACCCTCTTGAGCAGGAGCTCAAACTCTGAACGAGCAAAACTTGTAAATCCATCCTGCAGACATTAATATTCCCTCGAACCCTGCAGAGATTTCCTGCTTCCCGATGCTCCCTGCCTGTAGAGCTGGCACTGCCCGTTCCCAGAAGTTGTCAGGGGAGCTGGATACACATCCCAGCCGTGGCATAACTCGGAGGAGCCAGCACTTGTTAACTCTATTTGTTTTTATTATGGACATCGATCTGCCAGTCGCAATAATGCATTTATGGACATTTTTCTGCAAGCGCAGCGCTGGTGGCAGTTTTTACTGACAACTTGAGTCATCTGGACAGGAGTTGAAAATACGTTTATTTTATTGACGGATTGTGCAATTCTCTCGTTTACCCAGTGTTCATAAGATGCCTGGACTAGCGAGGAGAGTGTAACTGATGGGAAAAGGGAGGATTAAGTTTTAATTTGGGGAGGTTTGGAACTTTTTAGGCAGTGACAGGTTGCAGCGTGGGTTTGGGAGCTTTAGCTTCATTAATGCTGTAATTAAGAAGTGAAAGGCTTGGTGTCCTTACAGCAGAATTCCAGACCTGGATTCCTTCCTTCTGCTGATAGCTGGGAATGTTACTGACTGGTAATTGTGCTAATTTTATCTGAATTTTTCTTCCTAATGGAAAAAAAACCCAAAACCCTGTTGAATTTAGTATTTCTGACACATCACCCAACACAGGTGTGCTTGGGCCAGAAGTGTAACACACAGCTGGAGGAGCACCCAAACTCTAAAAACAAACCTGTGCTGAAGTATTCTTCATAAATGCAAAATGCAGTTTTAAAACTGAGCTGCTTATGGTCCAGGCAACTGCTTAAAATGTACTGAATGCCAATAAAGCTTGGTGGGTTTGGATTTCAATGAAGTTGAGTAATTGTAAAAATTATTTGGAGTATGTTGCTATTTTGATGTTTTTGCTAATCCTTTTTCAAGTTGTTTCCTTATTTACTTTTTTATATCTGCAGAGCTAAATTACCGTGTCCTGGTGGCTTTCAGGAGTATCAGTTTATACTGGGCCAAATTCAGTGATACAGATAATTTCAGGTATCTTTTCAAGTCACTTGTGAAACTTGGACGTGCAGCTGAAATTCTGCCTGGTGCAGCAGAGATTCTGAAGGTTGTTAAAAATGCCTGAACAAGTCACCTTTAATTGTAAAGAAGAAAAGGGGAGTTCATTAAAACAAAGGTTCTGACTTCTCCTCTGCTTTTTGAGTGAAATAGGAGTTAAATGTTAAACCAGCAGCATTGACCAATGGCCTGGAGTCTTGAGCAGCTTGGCAGCGGGGAATAAATAATAATTTGAGTTTTGATCCAATGGATGCCTTTTGGCTTTTCATTTTTCTACAAATGCCACCTTTTAGTGCAGGTTAATGCCATCAGTATTTTAATATATGTGTTAGCACAGCCCACTGGAGTCGGAGCTGTTTTGTTGGGTGAATCCTGCCATCTCTGTGCTCCACGTGCAGATTTAGGTCCCTCCAGGTAACCCTGCATTAGCAGATAGCAAGAATTAGTGCTGTCTTGTCAATGCTGCTGCTGCATAATCATCATCAGGAGTACTGAAATTATCTGAGAGCTTTAGATCAGTCAGCACAAGGCAAACAATGCTCTTATCTTGGCTTGTTTGTACATTCAAGTGTGCAGAAGGTCTGTTAATTGGTTACACTTTTTAATAAACACCTAAAGTATACTTAAGGCCCTGTTAAAAGATTAATTTTTCTGTTTCACATCATAAAACCAGCAGATGAGTGTTCAGCATGTGGCAGTACATGGGCAGCACGAGCCTGCCTTGGCTGTCTGGGCTGGTGGTGGGGACAGGACACTTGTGCTGTCACCCATGGCCTAGAGAAACAATTCCCACAAGCTCATATTCCCTGCACTGTGCTGAATTTAAGGATGAGCAGAGGTGTGGAGGGAAGGGTGTGGGAAGGGGGAAATCTCTGGATCTTGGCTGACTTCGTGAAATACGAAGATTTGTGGTTGATGGAGTTTGTTCAAGCTGGCCACGCTTGTTGGTTTGGGGGTTTTTTGGTTGTTTTGTTTTGTTTGGTTGGTTTTGTTCTGGTGGGTTCTTTTTCTGAAATATAAAGGAATTAATTGGTTTTGAATTGGTGGGCCTGGATCCTCATTCCCTTTTAACTTGGAGGTTTAGGCTGTGGGATGGAAGAAAAATCTGGGTCGATGGCCAGGGCTGTGCTTTGGGAAGGTGAAATTGAGGTCCAACAAGGCAAAGTGCTTCAGCTGAAACAAGCTTTTAAAATAAAATAAATCATAGAATCCCAGAATGGTTTGGGTTGGAAGGGACCTTTAAGAATGTCTGTTCCCACACCTTCCACTAAATCAGGCTGTGCCAAGCCCCATCCAACCTGCCCTTGGGCACCTCCAGGGATACAGGGGCAGCTTCTCTGGGCACCCCGTGCCAGGGCCTGNAAAGAATGTCTGTTCCCACACCTTCCACTAAATCAGGCGTTGTTTTGCCCCATCCAACCTGCCCTTGGGCACCTCCAGGGATACAGGGGCAGCTTCTCTGGGCACCCCGTCCCAGGGCCTGCCCACCCTCACCCTCAATTTTAAGGGAAATTAAAAATGCTTGTTTTATTATTTTTATAAAATGTACCAGTAATACTATTTCAGTGATTGCACGAGTTTAATGGACTTTATTTCATATTATTGTTAATGCACCTGGCCCTGGATTTAAATGCTTTTCAGTTGTCTTTTTGTGCCATTATATTTGATTCCACGGTGAGACTTTCTAAGAATATGATTAACCCTCTGGGTCATCTTATAATGTAATTATTAATGATTGATTCTGTTTATCCTTGGGATCAATATGAGAAGCAAAAATGCTTTGGCATATATTTGGGGTTGATTTCTTACATTCAGTAAACATGATCTGGTGACAAGACTGGTATTGGTTTATTACTCGGAACGTGTTTGATGAATCTGAAGTGTGTAATTAGTTTTATATAATGATGGTGATATGTGGGGTTTTTTACATGACTTATGTTAATATGGCCAATAGTGTTAACATCTCCTGCCACTAATAGTTAGGGTGGGGATGTATAGTAATTGATCTTCCTGGGAGTGCTGTAATGTAAAAACAATTCCGGCTGTTTGAAGTATATTTTACAAGTGTGCATTGGGCCTTTGGGATGTTATACTGAAAAACCCAATTGTACAGTTACCATGGGAACCCAATTAGAATAGATTGCTGGATTTTTTTTTTTTTTTCCCAAGCTTTCATCCTGACCAAAAATCTAATGTACTTTAAATGTTTTCATATGGAATTTTGTTCGTACAGTCACTTGGTGTAATGGCTGGTTTTTAATTTTAGTGCTGAACAGGAGTGTTCTGTTGAGGGTCCCGAGGACTTATCCTTCAAGGAGAATCTTCCTTTAGTGTTTAAAAGTTGATGAACTAAGAAAAAATACTTTTTATTAATCCAAGTTCTTATTTGCCGTCGCACGTACTTGTCAGGCTGCAGTCCTGGGGGAAAAAAAGCAGGGAAGTATCTCAAAGCCCAAGGACTTGTGTTCTAGATCATCAGCAAGACATGGCTGAGGAATTTCCTGTCCTTCAAGGATCTATTTTGGAGGTCACCTCTGACTTTTCTTCACGTTTTTGGCCTGGTGACACTTCCAGAGGTTTGGGATGCTCACGGGGTGGGATTGTGATGTGTTTGCTTCCTGCACCTTCCAGCACCTGCAGGTGTTTGTGTATCTTCCAGGTGTCTTGGGAGCATCCTGCTCCCTCAGCACAGCTCCTGGGTGGGAGCAGAGCTTGTGGGGAACTTGGGGACATCTTCCTGGAATGGCCAAGGGAAGCTGAGGCCGGAGAGATGGAGATGGATATCACCGGTCCTTGTTGGCAGCTCTGAGCTCTGTTTATTTTTTCTATACTACTCATTAAACCCTTCAGTCTATCCCACTCTGCAGGAGGGAATTTTCCATTTTGGTGAAGCCATTGCTGGCATGAAGGTGTCAGGTTTTTGAGTTCTGGTGTCTCAGTTTCCACACCACGGAAGTGGTGTCACTGAATTTTATCCATGTGTGTTGTTCCAAAAAGGTTTTGGCTTCTTGCCTTCAAAGTCATCCTCAGGAGAACCCTTCAGCTCCATGTGAAGTACTCACCTCTCCAAGGAGACAGCCTTTGCAAGGCTGAGGTGCATTTTGCAGGGATGGTTTGGACTTTCCAAGGGTTTTTCAGAGTTTCTCCCTATCTGGCTCTCAGAAGTCTGCCAGCCACCATGGTTTGGACATGACTGGTTTCACCCAAGTTCTGGTCACCCAAGGAAAGCCTTGTTGGGTGAGCAGATGGAACTCAATCAGGATTTGAAATGAGCTTCTGGATTAATCTGATGGTTGAGGCAAAAATTTCAGCTTTACCCTTCAGGAAGATTTAAAAAACCTGAGCGTTTTACTGGGCGCTTTGAAAGACCCAGCTCTGAAGTGACGATAGAAATAAATTGCTATTTTATTTTTAGCTCTATCACAGATATTTTAAGTAATTCTATTAGATTGCTCATCTGCCTGACCTGCATTTAAAAATGCAGTGAGTTCTCTTTGCAATGCCTGCCTTGTTACTATAGTTAAAATACTAATTATTCATCTGAATTTTAAACATTTAAGTAAGATGCAATAATAAGTTTAAATGTTGCTGTTTGCTTTTGATGAGCTGGGAAGTGACCATGTGTTCTGTCAGTGCCTTGGACTTCAAGGAGGGGTCTTGGAAAGCCTGAGATGTTCATAGAATTTCATTTTTCAGAGGTTTACCACTCCTGAAGTGGATACAGTTATCCCTGCCCACGGAGTGGCGAGTTCCCTGATTTAAGTGGAGCAGTTCCCATTGAGCTTGCTGTGAGTCAGGATTGTGAAGCAGAGCTTTGGCACATAATCTCCTTGATTTTAAAAAATACAGTGTTTGTACCACATCTTTCAAAGACAGAATGATCTTGGCTGAATGGCATTAAAAAAAAAACACAACCAAAAAACCAGGGGGGAGCTAAATGCCAAAGAAGTAGGAAATATCCTTTATTTCCAAGGGGAGAGCAAAAAGGAACCAGTTGTGGTTTTTAATTATATAAATAATGTTAAAGGCTAGAATTATAATAATTGAAGTTAAAAGGTTTTAGGTACTCAGTGGCGTGAAATCTGTGCTTTTAAACCCAGAATGTATCACAACTGCTTGCTTTAAAATCACTTTCATGCCTTAAATTGTGGCATTTTCTAAATCACAAAAGGCTCTTCATTTTACTCAGTCACTTAGAAGTACATGACAGCCTGTAAAAAATTATTCAATTAATACTTTTATCTTTTGAGGCATTCTTATTCCAGATATCAGAGTTGTGCAGTGCTTGTTGTGGAAGAACTCTTCAGTGTGCCATCTGTTGACTTTTTTTGTTTGACTCGTGACAAGTGGGCGACTTAACATTAAAATTCCATGTTGTTTGTCAAAAACCAAGCCCCCTTTGGAAATTCCGTGTGCTGAAGCTGGGAGCTCATTTAAAAACTGATACAGGGGGTGGTTATAGGAGAAGACTCTGGACATTCAGCTCTCCCTGTGGAATTCAAATTCAACAATCTAACTGGGAATTTTATTTTTTTTTTCCTTCCAGGCGGAGCCTTTTCTTCCACGATGGCATCGAGGCTCATTCCCAAAGTAAGGAATTCCCAAATTTCCAGTGCAATGCCTTTGCCTGGAGGTGTCCACTGGAAGTCCAGCATTACAAAAGAGTTCACGTAACATAGTTTGTTTTTTCCCCAGTGCCCAGCAGTCAGGATTAGGAATCCAGTTGACAAGATTGATGCTGCATTGTAAATCTCTGTAGCTCTGTCATGGCTGGTAACAGGCATCAGTGGACCTTTCCCCAGCACGTATCCATCTGCCACAGAGCATAAATAACAGGACAAAGGCACTCTCTCAGTTTTGCTGCCGTTTCCATTCCCTAGTAATGAACACCTCCCTGGAAAACAGGCTTAATTTTGAGGCTTGATGCTTCAGTGCTGTAAGTGTGGGTCAGTGACATTGTAGCAAAATCAGGGAACATGGATATTTATCTAAATATTCAGACAATGTGCTCTGCTGAAAGAAGGGCATCAACGCATTGATAGTCTGTAACTGTCTGCCTGAAATATTTGAAATGAACTTTGAAGGCACAAATACCCTTTTTTTTTTTGTGTAGAATACCTATTTTTGTAACATTGGTGATGCTCCTCTAGGAAAACATTTCTGCTACAATCACACCTGCATTTCTAACTATTCCTGTTGGCAACTTCTATCACTGCTCTAAATGTCTTAATAGTGGCATCTCTTGTGGTTTTCATCTGCTTTACATAATGTCATGTGGCTTAGGAAAGGAGTATTTTGCTGGTTTGTGTTGTTATTACCTCTCTTCTAGAAAAGCAGGTTGGTTTTGTTTTTTAAAACAGAATAGTTGAGGAAGAAATCCAGGTAAATAAATTGCTTCACTTTTTTTTTTTTCTTTTGAACCATCATCTCTTTAGTTACATTTATGCATCTTCCAGTTGCAAACACCTTTTAGCAGAGGAATACTTGGTGGGGAGAATCCTTGGTTCCCTCTCATATCTAGGTGTGATATAGCTGGCAAGTGACACAAAACTAATAATTTATTATCTAACCTTTTCATTTCCCCCCACTCTCACGTGGAGTTGAAAGGTGCAGCTTGAGCTGTTAGGGGAGTTTTCTTCTTTTGATACGTGGGAAGACAGCAGGTTTGAGGTAAAACACACCAACTCGGCTGTGGGGACCATGCAGACACTTCCCCCTGCTCTGGATGCATATTAAATATTTATGTCCTGATGTAATTGGTGATTTTCAGGCTGTTTGCAGCGTGTGATCAGTTTGCACAGCCCCACGTTGGGGTGACACCCAGCGTGTGCCCGGCCCTGGGTTTGCAGGAATCAATTATCACCCGTGCAGTGTGCTGAACAGTTTTTAAGGAGCTTGCTGAAAAATGGTTTGGGAGAGCAGGCAGACATGGGAATTTTTTCATAATCATTGGGCTGTCTCTCCCACTCCATCCCTGATTTTATTGCAGTGACCAGAGATGAGGTTTGGGTTTGGGTGTGGCTGGGCTCTGGGTGACCAAACCTTAGGATATCTTCATATTTAGGAATTTGAGGGGAGGGTTGGTGTTCTTATGACAATTTTTGTATTTCATTAGAAAACTCAAAAAGTCATTCTGTTCCCCGCTGGCTTTCCTGCAGTTAAATTTAGTAAAGGGATTCTTGTACCAACCCTGATGCTTTGCTCTGTTAATAGTGAAACCCTTATCCTGCCTCGAGCAGGGATGGATAACTCTAGGAAAATCCAGATGTGTGTGTGCCAAGACTGTACTCTTGTATTTTTACACAGGTCTTGGCAACACCTCCTCTGTGCGTATTTATTTCCCTGCATTTTGTGGTTTTAGTGAATTCCTAATGCACATTTTGCTGCTCTGCTCACTTCAGAAATTTCAGTGAAATTCGTTCCTCGCACACAACTCAGACTCCTGACTCCTCTTCAGCTTAAGGAGCACTATTAATGGTTTTGTTCATATTGCTTAGATTTATTTTGTTATTATTCTCCAGCTCCTACTCTTCAGGTAGAGCTATTTTGGTATTATAAAGAATGATGGATTATATAGGAAAGTTTCTTTTGAAGCACTCCTGATATTGTGCAATGCACTTGGGGGTCAGCTACACTTGACTGATGCATGATTTATCCCATGTCCCTGCCACTTCCTGAGATAAAGCTGCTATTTTATCAAAAATGCCAGCAAGTGTGGTTTAGAATTTATACCCCTCCTTTTTCAAATAATTGTTCTGATTACTTTCTGGCACGGCAATAAAATGATAAAGGTAATTGCACACAAATGTGAGATAGCACCAAAATACAATAAAATTAACCTGAATTAGCTTGACTTGTCGATGAGAAGTATTTATGAAATGTATTTTTGCAATAAGGGAGACTGATATTATAGCTGGAAGGTGAGTTATTGCCTTAATGTAATACTGTTTGAAATTTAAAAAAGAGACTGTTACAGTTGAGGGTGATTGTGCCTTTGAAATTAAGTTGAAGTGATTCTTATAATTGGCAGCAATAATGCATTGGGAAGGTAATATCTTTTATTGTGTTATGCCTAGTTGCATTATCTTTTATTTAGCTGGTCCTGGCTCCAGCTCTGCAGAGAAGACAAGCAGGAGCAGATCAGGAATTCTGTGGATTTAGGTGATAAAAACTTGAAATGTTATCCAATATTGAAGTCATTCTTCTGCTGTTTCTTTGTTTTTGTTTTTGGGGTTTTTTTTTCATTTTTAGCCCATTTTCAGTTCTCCTGAACCTGATACAAGGCTCATTTGATTAAAATTTCATTTGTTTTCCTGGTATTGGAGTAGTTGCCAGGTATTTACATCCAGGCTGAGCCTGTAAGAGCCGAGCACTGCGGGCCCACTGTGTGTGCATCTATATCAGGTGCTGATCTGGGCAGTGAATGTTGCATTTCTCTGTGCCTCAAAGTGCAGCCTCTTACAGGAAAGTGTGAACACACTCTTACAGCAAGCACCTCGGTGGTTTTTAAGGAGTAGATCCTCAAATCCNCTGGCCCAGCCTGGGGCTGTTCCCTCTGCTCCTGTCCCTGTGCCCTGGGAGCAGAGCCCGACCCCCCCGGCTGTCCCCTCCTGGCAGGAGCTGTGCAGAGCCACAAGGGCCCCCTGAGCCTCCTTTGCTCCAGGCTCAGCCCCTTCCCAGCTCCCTCAGGAATTCTCCAGCCCCTTCCCAGCTCCATTCCCTTCCCTGGACACGCTCCAGCCCCTCCATGTCCTTCTTGTCCTTAGGGGTCAGAACTGGACACAGCACAGAGGGAATTATGAGTGTATATAGATAACCAGATGTGTAGCTAACACCTTGAATTTAATCCTTGAAGTAATGAACACATCTGGAAAATTGAGATTACTGCACCATGACTTTTCCTTTGCATGAGATTTCATGGAGTCGTGGAATATCCTGAGTTCAAAGGGAGTTGTTGAAACTCAACCCAGTAGCAACAAAATAGTTTTTTTGGGGATCCTCTAGTTGTTAAGGGACAAGCTTCTTCATTTTTGATTCTTTAGTATGTTTGTTTCTTTAATTGTTTGGAAGAAAATTCCTTAATTATTTTAAAACAATATATATTACAAGTGTTTTATTCCCTCTGACAATGTTAAAATATTGAACAATTCAACAAAATAGATCATTGCTTTGTAGTGCTTCTGACTGAATCTTCTGCCATAGGGTTTCCAGCTTCAAAAATGAGGAGCTGGGGGACTTAGACCCTTTGGTAGGTCCTTGGTAGATAAGAGGGACAATGTGCTTTCCCTCCCCTTGGAAGTTACACCAGGACATGTGGCTTTTGGACTGGCTCCTGGTAGGATTTACAGGTACCCACTGACTGGGTGCACACACTTGTTGCCATAATCTGATTATTCCAGGAGTATCTGGCACTGTCCTGTCCACTTTCCCTCCTCTTGGTGCTCCATTTCTTGCCCAGTTTAATTAATTATAGTATCTCTTGGCAGCCCCCAGTTTGATGAGATGCCCTGAATAACTCCCAAGTCCCCACCATGATCAGTCATTTTTAAAACTAATTAACACCACACTTAATGTCATTCTCCTGTGCTGTGTGTAAGCAGAAGCTGAGAATTGTTTGGGTTGGAAAATGCCTCAGAGATCATCAAGTCTTATTCTTTGCTTTGTGCTATTGACATCTCATGATATCAATGCCCTAATTGATGTATCACATGATTTCGATATCCTGACTGATACATCACATGATATCAATGCCCTAATTGATGTATCACATGATTTCGATATCCTGACTGATACATCACATGATATCAATGCCCTAACTGATATATCACATGATATCAATATCCCAACTGATATATCACATGATATCAATATCCTAACTGATATATCACATGATNTCCAAGTCCCCACCATGATCAGTCATTTTTAAAACTAATTAACACCACACTTAATGTCATTCTCCTGTGCTGTGTGTAAGCAGAAGCTGAGAATTGTTTGGGTTGGAAAATGCCTCAGAGATCATCAAGTCTTATTCTTTGTTTGTGCTATTGACATTTCATGATATCAATGCCCTAATTGATGTATCACATGATTTCGATATCCTGACTGATACATCACATGATATCAATGCCCTAACTGATATATCACATGATGTCAATATCCCAACTGATGTATTTATATCTGGTTTATTATGGTATCTGTGGTGCCACGTGGCTGCTGTGCTTGCATCCCATTTAAACTTCCTCTATAAGCAATAGCTGGGGAAAGATGCAGGATGTGTTTCCTTGGTTTTGGAGGAGTGCTGGAGGAAACAACACATCAGAATTCCTGTTGGTACAGCCCGCTGGGCTCTGGTGTTCAGGTACCAGCTCCAAACCAAGCTTGGCGTGAGCAGCAGGTGGAGCTGAAAACTGCACCTGTTGAGTCTGGAATGCAGGAGCACTGACCCACCTGCCCCTTCCAGAGGAGTCAGAAGGGGTTTATTACAATTAAAGTGCCCTTCCAGTAGAATAAAGCAGTCAGGGCCAGCCCTGGATGCTGGGAATCTGTCGTTGCTCCCGTCTGCCAAAGCAGGCGACTGAAGGCGCAGCCAAAGAGCCAGAGGCGACCAGGGCTTGGAAAGAGACTTCCCCAGCTTGGCATTTCGGGGGCTTCTGGTTGCCATCCAAAGAGGATTAGCAGGATAATGCGATGGGACAACAGGAACTTGCTTTTGTTGTCTTTGATTGTTTAATAAAGAATTACGTGTTTGCTCTCGTCGAAGACTTCTCAAATGCCGTAGAAAGCAAATGTTGCTCCGTGTGAACACGTATCCCCCCCCTGGTTTTTCGGGGGCTTGTGTGAAGTGGGCCTTCAGATGAGGGAAGAGGGGGACTGGTTTTGAGTGTTTCTGCCAGTGTATATTTGTATATGTTCAGAATATGCAGCTTGATTCTGTACCTTCACATTTTTATGGGATTAGTTCTCGGGGAAGGTAAAGAAATTGCATCACCCCAAACTAACCCTGGATTTGCTTCCAGTCTGTCTGACATTTCCTTTCCAAACCTCCCCGAGCCAGGAAATGAGGAGGTTGTGTTTTCATACCCTCTGAAGTTACAGGTTTGGCTTAACCAGGGTTAGATTTACTCAGAAAAGCAGTGAGAGTCCAGGAGAGCACTGCAGGGTTTCAGTGCAGCTTTTCTTTGAGGGGCTCGGCTGGGGAGGTGTTTATTGTTCCTGTAGCAAGGAGAGAATTCCATGGACCTGCATCTCCAGTGCTTTTTTCTGGAAAGCTGAAGGTTTGTTTTGGATGCTGTAGGAAGGAGAAATA
The DNA here is from genome assembly GCA_013400275.1 of Rhadina sibilatrix. NCBI lineage: Eukaryota > Metazoa > Chordata > Aves > Passeriformes > Phylloscopidae > Rhadina > Rhadina sibilatrix. The sequence continues at coordinate 45,081 of VWYO01020471.1, read as the reverse complement.
CACCCAGCAGGGACAGTGATTGTGGAGGGGGAAGAGGTGTCTTGTGTCCAGGTCAGGGGTTGTTTGGTTCACAGGAACCTGCTGCAGGATATAAAGGAGTTGTGTTTTAGAACATAAAAGGTAATTTTCAAAGTTATTTCACTTTTTAGCAGGTTGTATTGACAGAACTACATCAGATGAGATACTGGGAGGATTGTTCTTTTTCAGGACTTTATTTCTGAGTTTAAGCAATGACTGCAACACCTTTTTTTCCCCTCAAAAATTAGCTTCTGCCTTAATTTAAAACCTGTGAAGCACTTGGCTTTCTTTGGACTGCCAGTTTTCCATATTTTTGGAGGATGCTGTGGGTGAAGTGTGAGTGTAGTGACACTGGAATTGTGCATTACCTGGTTCAGAAATTATTTTTCCATTAAGTAATGAGAGCTGTTGGTCAGAAGTTCCCTTCAGGGGTGTGTTTGACATCCTTATCACAGAATCCCAGACTGATTTGGGTTGGAAAAGACCTCAAAGCCCCTCCAGTGCCACACAGGGACACCTCCTACTGTCCCAGGCTGCTCCAAACCCCAATGTCCAACCTGACCTTGGGCACTGCCAGGGATCCAGGGGCAGCCACAGCTTCATATTTCTTTGGAGTTTACACCATTCTATTTATTTGGAAAGCTTTGGACTCTTTTTATTTTTTTCAAGAGGGGGAAGCAGCTTTTAGAAAAGTTTGTATTTTTAGCTTGGAAAGGAATCAGACATTTCACAATAAGCAAAAAGACTGAGAATTAACTGTTTCTCATTCTCTCTAACTTTTATTCCAGTATAGCAAAGTGGTACTAATATTCCAATGTATTAAACCACTTCTAGTGTGAGACATCCAGCAAACTCTTTCCTTCTTTCTTCCCTGCAGTCAAATTATTTGTATTGCACAAACCCTTTGTTCTCTCGGAACAGTAGCTTTTGTAAGGTGAAAATATAGATGCTTAATCAAGATATTAACAGGAGCAGATTTTTGGATTGTTCTGATTGCATGGATCCTGTCTTCCATTCACAGCCCTTAAATCTTTCTCTGCTTTGAAACACTAAAAAATGGCTTTTTCCTCTAAGACAAACCCCATCAGGTTGGAAAATCACCCTCCACCCTGCGCTATATGTGCAGAAATACATTGCCTTTCCTATTAATATCTTTTCCCATATTCTTAACGTACAATGGATTGTTTCCTTGGAAATAAACAGGCAGAACCCAGTAAAACAAATACAGGAAGTTTTAAACTATTAAGGAGATGTTGAGAGAACTGTAATTCAGTGAAATCCTTGGGTGGGTGGCCCACTGGCATGGGCAGCCTCATCAGTGGCAGGAGCTTTTTGACATGAAATCATTTTGCAAACATTGGTTTATGATGGATTTTTTGCTTTGGCTGATGGGATTTGATAAGGATTTTGTTAGGAGAAGGATGCAAACTTACTGCATCAGGAAGGGGGACTGAAATGAAGAAGCAAATTGCCAAACTCGGATGTATTCCCCTTAAATTTAAATCCAATATTTGAAGCTTTGATTGAATTTTAATTCAAAACTTGAATCAATAGCAAGCAGGTTTGAGATACTCAAAAGAAGGACTCTCTAAGAGTTCAGGACTGGTGATTTTTTCCTGTAATTAGGATGAAGTAGCAGCTTTCCTGGCATTTATTGATCATCCTCAAGCTCAGCAAATGTCTGGAATTGCTTTTTTTGGTGATACACCATGGCACCATCAAAACAGGGCAGGTGTTTGTGAATTGTAGCTGATTTGTTGATGCAAATGTCAGGACTTTGATGGAGTTTTTAGTATAAATTTATGGAGAATGGGAAGTGATGAAGTTTTTAGGATAAATTAATGAAGAATGGGAAGTAAATGAACACGATGGGGCTTGGTCACACCTCTGGTGGGGTGGGTATCAACACCTCCAAGGGACTCACCTGCAGGTAGTGATTCTGTTGGGTTAAAACATTCAGAAATTCAGATTTTATGGGTCAGAATTGCTATGATTGGTGCAATTTGGGGTTCTCTGGCAGTAATTTTTAGTGTTTGAAGGCAGAGTGTGGTTCCCCCCTAGCCCAGCATGGGAGCAGGGTTGTGTGGAAAACCTCCCGTGGCACCTGGGTGAGTTCTTCATTTTCACAGAAGTGACTTTTGTGGTGTGGAAGAACTCAACAGAGCATTTCCCAGTGTGCAGCAGTGGCTTGGCTAGAAATGGAGGAAATTGGATCGTTTTGGGGTCTGAGAGGGAATAGGGGAAAGAATTGTAGTGCAGTTTCCTGCTGTTGGTTGTATTTCCATCAATTAACACTTTGTTAATCTGAAAAGGATCGAGAGACCCCTTTCTTGGAGGGCTGGGACATCTCCCTGATTAATGCAGGACTCTCTTGGTTTAAAAAAAAAATCCAATTGCAGGATGTGTGAGGCCACATTCCATTTGCCAGCTGAGTATGTTATTTTTTGCCTCGATTCTCAGAAATATTTGAGGGGGAAAGAGAAAAAAAAAAAATTGTTGAGGACTTCCATGCTGTAGCCTAATGGAAATCCCCTGTTAAATCAGATGCAGAGGGGATTATTCTTAATATTTTGATATTGGTGTGGTGGGTTTATATTGTAAAGGCAGAGTGAAGGAAATGGAAAAACCTGTGGAGGGGAGATCCATCAGAGATAGGGCTCTGATGATGAGAAGGATTCAGTTCTCCATAATACTGAAAGGAAAAAGAGAGTTTGCTCTCTGGACTTTTCTGGAAAAAACAAATTGTTCTCTGGGAGAACGTGGAGCATGGAAATGCTTTGCTACAGATTTTTTTAAGCCTTGTTGATTCTCAGGATTTCTCTGAGAAATCTCGAGAATAAAAAAATGAATATTAAAAAATTAATAAAAATATATAAATATAAGTATTTAATAAATATAAACATATAAATAATAAATAAATACAGAAAAATCAATTTTAAAAAGCCTTTTTTATTTCTCTGTTCATCATTACAGATATGAGTTGGGTTCTAGGATATCAGGCCAATGTCCAGTGGAGTTTTTGGGGGTGTTAGGAGCAACACAACACAGAAATACTTGAATTATTTACTGTAGTGAGAAAGCTGCTTAATGCAAATTTAAATACAATTACAATCTTCTAGTTTGCTGTATTTAGTAGTCTGGTGAGGTAAACTTACAAATGTTACACCCATGGTTTTATTTCTTTAGGAAAACTCCAGAGGATGGCAGATGTTTCCTGTCTAAAAATCATCTTTTTTTTCTACCTAATATCAAAATCACAAGATATTTTGACACAGATCTGTAGGTATTGCAGTGGAAGGGGAGAATGAAGGTGGAGATGATGCAGCAGCTGATCAGAATTCTTCCAGTTTTTCATAAATCACTAATGGTTTGGTTTGGAAGGGACCTTAAAGCCCACCCAGTGCCACCCCTGCCATGGCAGGGACACCTCCCACTGTCCCAGCCCTGTCCAGCCAGGCCTTGGGCACTGCCAGGGATGGGGAGGTGTCCAGGCAGCACCAGCACCGTGTTCACCACTAAACCATGTCCTGAAGTGCCACATCCACGTGTTTTTGGGACACTTCCAGGCATGGCATCTCCACCACTCCCCTTGTCAGCCTCTTCCAGTGCTTGGCAACCCTTTCTGTGAGGAAATTTCTCCTCCTGTCCAGCCTAAATAACAAAATTAGTAAGTGGACAATCTGCATTGTACATCTGTCACTGACCTTCACCCTGGAGCATCCCAACCCAGTTGCACAGGGATGTGGATTGATGTCCTGCAGCTCCATCCTTTTGTAAAAAATAAACCTTCTAAATGTTGCTGCCCGATGAATATGAGAAACAAGGCTGCAAATAGGAGTTGCAGTCACTCAAGGTTTCATCTATAAAGCTTAGTTCAACTTGGGGAGAGCTCAGAGGGTTATTGATCATTCTCTGCTGCTCCCTGCATCCTGGGTTTTGTTCTGATGGAAAAGCTGATCCCGGAGTCGTTATAGTCATGGAGCACATGGTGTGAGGTTCAGTGCATCTGGTTCAGGGCTGTCACACCAATAAACATGAAGAATGTGGGCTGGTTTGCCACATATGTAAACTTTTACTGCTTGTTTGCTGACTTCTGCAATGAGCTGCTGCTCCGAGGAAGTTCTCCCGTGTCCTCGAGGAGGGAGAGGGAACGTGGGAAAAGTTGGTTGGAAAGGAGTTTTCTTTGTGATGCCACCAAACATTTGATTATTTAGCAATTGGGGTTGCAGTCAAAGTCAATAAACCACAGGGAACCTGCAGTTCCTGGACTTCTCCAGGCTGAGTGAGGTTGCTGTGATTGCTGCGTGTCTGCAATGGAGGGATTGCGAAAGAGCTTCCCAAAATTCAGGGGTTTAGGTTTACTTTTGCTCTAGTTATGCAAAACTGTCAGCTCGATGGTTTTTCTGCTCTCTCACACTGATTGTATTACTCACAGATGTGACTTCATTCCACAGCACTTAATAATGGGATTTGAAGAGATCCTCTTATTTGGAAAACAACTAATTACTGTACAGCTGTGAGCTGTAAGTTACCCTGAATGGACCTTCCCGGCTCCTGCTGCACCCCTGCTCTGCCATCCATGGAATCCCAGAATGGTTTGGGTTGAAAGGATCTGAAATCTCATTTCATTCCCATCCCCACCTTCCACTGCACCAGGTTGCTCCAAGCCTTGTCCTGCCTTGAACACAGGGAAGTAAATAAAATAAATCCAAGCAATTTGTTGGTATCTCGGAGTAGCAGGAGACCTCACAAAGTTCAGCAGGTCAAGTGCAGGGTCCTGCACCTGGAGGGACAGGACACAGGGAATGGCTTCCCAAAGGGGCAGGGCTGGATGGGATCGTGGGCAGGAATTGTTCCCTGGGAGAGTGGGCAGGCCCTGGCACAGGGTGCCCTTGGATCCCTGGCAGTGCCCAAGGCCAGGCTGGACACTGGGGCTGAGAGCAGCCTGGGACAGTGGAAGGTGTGGAAAGAAGTGGGTTTTAAGGTCCCTTCCATCCCAAACAGTTGTAGGAGCCTTTTATTCTGTGTTTGCTGATGGAGTTACCTTGTGCTGCCTCACAGTTTCTCGTCTGATGGCTTTTTTTCCCAGTTTCACATGAGCTGAGCTCTTTGGAGCACAGGATTATTTGCCCTGGCTGTGCTCTGGACCCAAGGTTTGGGGTGTGAGTGACCACAGTGGACACACTGGTGGTGTTCTGTCCTGTCCTCCTGCAGGGATGGTACAAACCAAACTGTGAATACAACTCACACAGCCAGACTGGGGTGGGTTTTTTTTTAGCCAAGATGAATTTGACAAGTCTGTTATTGTTGGTCTTGTCCAATATTGAGAAATACTTGGCAGCTGTTTCCAACTGCATCCTATCAGTAATCGTAAAACCAGACTGGTAACAATGGGAATAAAAATATGCTTCTTTTCCTAAGGAATGATTGATTCTTTCATATGTTTTCTTTTCCAGCAGACATATTCTATTTGTGTTCCAGCTGTTATTTGCATAACATTGCTGCTCTAAACCACTGAATCTACTTTGTTGTCACAACAGTCCTGTTTTAAATAAGTGTCACAACACATCGGATTTTAGCTGATAAACCAGCCATGAAACTGCTGCTGTTTCACATTTTTATGAAGATCACTATGCTGCCAGTTAATGGGGTTTTGTTTTTTTTTTTTTTGAGACTTTGATTTAAGTGCTGACTTCGGAGGATGGATCATTTTAAGTTGGAATTTTGAAAGTGAAATGCGGTAGTTGAGGAAACCTGAAATTCCCCCTTCCCTTGCTTTTTTTTTTTTTTTTTTTTTTTTTTTTTTTTTTTGGGGGGTTTTTTTTNTTTTTTTTTTTTTTCAAATTGCTTTTGAAAACTACCCAAATCTGGTCCTTGGTAAAAAAATTCCTGCAGTTAAAGAGGATTTTCTTTCTTTGAACAGGTGACTTCCAAAGAGGGAGGATCTCCATGCAGGGAGAGGCGCGTGGTTCTGCTGAGCCCCGTGGGAAGGATCGAGATATTGGGGTGTGAGGCAGGCATACATGAAATAAAACTTCCCAAAATGTGCGTGCTGCCGAGCGGGTGAGTTCATGTCCTATTGATCCTCTGCCTGTGCTCATGCTGGAGGGAAGAGATTGCCCAGAGGATCTGAGAGCACACTTGTTTTTTGCTGATCGTACTGGGAGGAAGGAGGCTCTGGTGCCCTTAAGGACTCCAAAACACATCAATTCCTCTGCCGCCTCAAAAATATTATCTAACATTTTAAACTGGGAGTGTTTTAAAATGGAACTTTTGAAAGAATCTCCTGCCCTCGCCTCAAAAATATTATCTAACATTTTAAACTGGGAGTGTTTTAAAATGGAACTTTTGAAAGAATCTCCTGCCCTCGCCTCAAAAATATTATCTAACATTTTAAACTGGGAGTGTTTTAAAATGGAACTTTTGAAAGAATCTCCTGCCCCCCCCCCTTAATCTTTAGCACACATATAAATGTGACTGAGGGTGAAATCTCCTTGCACACCTCACAAATCTTGCAGAGCTACATCTGTTTTTATATTTTTATACATAGATCTATGCTCCAGCAGGTAGAAGCAAGNAACATTTTAAACTGGGAGTGTTTTAAAATGGAACTTTTGAAAGAATCTCCTGCCCCCCCCCCCCTTAATCTTTAGCACACATATAAATGTGACTGAGGGTGAAATCTCCTTGCACACCTCACAAATCTTGCAGAGTTACATCTGTTTTTATATTTTTATACATAGATCTATGCTCCAGCAGGTAGAAGCAAGACTGACTGATGATTGTTTTAATTACTGTGTAGTACACGTGAGAGCTTGAGTTGTTTCTCCAGTGCTGCAATGTTTTCTGGAGTTTGGAACAGATGCCACGTGGCAGTGGAGATGATGTCTCCAACCCAGGCCTGGCTGAGGAGGCATCAGTGCATTTTCCTGTTTGTTCTAAGCTGTGTTCAGTCTGCTGGAGTCCGTCTGTCCTGCTCAAATCTTGCATTTTTTTTTCCTTATTTGTGAGGAAATGTTCAGTGGCACTTTTAGACAGAGCCTTCAGTTCATTCAGGATTAGATGCTAAATTTCTATGCCAAATTTCTTTGCCAAAATCAAGACTCCTTAGACTTTCTCACTCTTCTCTAAGACTAGTCTTTCAACTGGGTTTGGTAATTAAATTCCACTTTCCCACAGTCTGCTACTTCAGTGCTCCCACTGACAAGACTCAGACAGGTTTGGCTTCTTTTCTCAACATTGTCTTTCTCATCCTGTGTTTGCTTCTGAAATTCTCCCTGGATTTTTAGGATGCCTGTTTTCCTATTTTATTCTCCTTGTAACTGAAATGGGTGTAAAATTAATCAGGAATATGGAGCATAATCCCTGTTCTGATTGAAATCTGATTTTGCCTCCCATACGAAAACTCTGAAGCCTCTGGATATCACAGCTTTGCCAACTCCAGTGATTTGGTGATAACTGCTTCACTTTCTTCAGAACCAGAATTCTTCAGATTCTGGTTGAAGTGCTGGATTTCTGCTGATGAGGAATGGAAGTAAATTTTAAGGGTATTAAGCATAAAGTTGGAACTTGGCTTTTCTGCAGAGCAAAATCTGCCTGGAGAACAACCCAGGGGACGAGTATCTTCACCCTGTGAAGGGAAATTGTCAATGAGTGAGTGGAATAAGAGTAGGAAAAAGATTTGGGGGCTCTCAGAGCCATTTGTAGGGATGGGTGCTGCTCCTTTACCAGAACATCTGGTAAAAAATCTGGCTTTGTTTTACCAGGACATCTGGTTTGCTCACCTGCAGCGTGGCCGTGTTCACTGGTTGAAGGTTCTCATGATCTTGTTCTTTAGCAGAAATTGGGCAGTTCAGATCCTTCTCCTAAATTTTAATTCTAGAGCTTCACTTTTCTCAGTGGTGAGCTGACTTCACTTCATCTTGAGGCATTAGTGGCATCTTGGTAGCTGTTAACCTCACAGGCTGCATGATTTATGTGCAAAAATTGTTACATTAGAGGGTCCATCACTCAGGAATAACTGTGAAGTTAAAGGCAAGAAGAGCATTTTTATGATTACTTTAAGAATTGAAATCTGAAGAAGAAAGGTGGGGCTTCCTTTTGTCTTCAGCACTGATAAAGTTCTAAAAATTTTAAAGCCATCTGTAAATGTTTGTGCTGAAGTATAACATTTAATCTCTTCTACTCATCGCTAGTGAATAGTTGTTAAATCTGGCCTCATTATTTTCGACAGAACAAAATAAAAACAAAGCAGTGCCTGGTGTTTCTCCTAACTGGCTAATAAACGCCATGGCAAGAACATTGGGTGGAAAAAAAAAAACCATAAGAAACATAAAAATTGATTTTAATGGACCCCTGTCAGAGAGAACCATAATGAGCACAAGTCTGGTAATAAATATTGGTATTCTGCTCCATGGTGCTTGGGACTTCTCGTGTGGAATTGCATGTAACAATCAATAGAGATTTTAGGGGTTTTTAACAACAAAAATAAGTAAACCTTTGAAATATATAAATACTTAAGACTTGCAATCTGTCAGACAAACCTGGTAGCTGTAGGAAAATCTGATAAGAGCCCCTGGTTAATGGCATAATCGCTTTGTGGAGATCTCGCTCTGTTTTACAGCTTGTAAAATGCTGAGCAATTAATCACCTGAGATTACAACCTCCTCACTGATGGCTCTCCTTAAAACTTAAGAACACAGACTATAATGGAGCCTAAAAGGAGAAGGCAACAAAGTAAAACCCAGTTTCAGTATGCTTGAAAGAAATTGATCTATTAATGAGATGAAACTAATTGTAATAACCTGAGGTTATTTCTGCTCCTCGGGAAGCTGCCGGGGTTTAAAAGTCCAGACACGTCACAGGGGGATGGTTTCTTTTGGAGAGGAGGCATTTTTATCCAGGCTTTTGAAATTCATGCTGTGGATCCCATTCCTGGAACTGGATGGGGCTTGGAGAGCAGCCTGGGACAGTGAAAGGTGTCCCTGCCATGGCAGGGGTGGCACTGGAGGGGCTTTGAGGTCCCCAGGCCAGTCTGGAATTCTGTGATAAGGATGGCCTGATCCAAATGGGTCCCTGAAGGTTTGACATCTTAATCTGGACAAATTCATCGAAGAATTTCAGCTTCTCAGTTCATATTTCAAAAAAGACTCTTAAGTGTGTATAAGCTGTGTATTTTTTTTATATATATATACATATATATAAAAATAAGTTACATTATATATATGATTATATTACATTATATTACATTATATTATATTACATTATATTACATTATATTATATTATATTATATTATATTATATTATTATGTTATATTAATTATAATAATTGTGTATAATATATATGTTTTGTGCTATATCAGCTGTTTTAGTTTTTCTTTCAGTACATGCCAATCTAATGGTTAGTTTTGATCAATATCCCTCTAACATCCCTACTTGAAATATTGCAAGTGTTTAACACTTCTTGCTCATCTCCAAAAGAAAAGCTCCCTTTCTTTTGCTCTTCTTTTACTTCAGAGTGTCTTCAGCAGCTTTGGAGTTTCAGAATTAATTTTTTTGTTGTTCTGCTCTCAGCTGTGGTGTTCCCACACTTGGGGTGACTCTGTTTTGAGAAGCCTTATCTCATTCCAGAGGTGCAGGAGGAAATTACCCCCTGCAGTAAAACAAACCACGGCTTTCCCTCTGCTGAACATCTACAGCACAAAATCCTTTGGGAATGTGGGCTGTTGACTTGGCATTGGGAGGGCAGCAGGGAGCAGTTTGTCCCTGTGTTGCAAAAATCCAGATTCTCTCAGGAATTCCCCTTTCCCTCAGGAAAACCACTCTGGATTTTCCCGGCTCCCTGTCCTGGTCAGCGTGGGGCAGGGAAGTACTGGGGGAGCTGGAGGATTTTAGTAAAAGGGCTGTAGTAGGAGATGTTTTGAGGAAAACTAAGCAGCTTTCAGTGTGTGGTTGGAAAATCCTGCTGGGCACATGGAGGGATGACCACCATCATCCTACTGATGAGTGTGTGTGACATGAAAGTCCAGTTTGCCATCTGAAAGGTGGGCACAGATCCCAGGAGATGTCCATAGCCTTAATGTGGTATTGATTCACCTTGGGATTTGAGGATACCACCACAAAGTTTTCCACTGAAAAGCTCAGCTGAGCAGCTGTGATCTGTCACTGCCACCCTTGGATGGGACATCCCAAGGTGGGGATGATTTGGGGACAGCCCCTCCTGGCTCTCTGGGGCTGCTGGAGTGTGGGACCAGCTCGAGCTCTCCAGGGGAGCCTGAGCTCCCATCTCCTGCAGGAGACTGCACCTGCAGGTCTGCTCCTCCTCCTGGCCTGGGCAGTTGTGTGTTTGTTGGTGTGAACCTGAATTTGGGAGGCTGCAGAGAAGGTTCTGGGTGCTTCCTGCCTGTTTGGGAAGGAAAGCTGGGCAGCCTGACTTGCTGTGCTGTTTGAATGGTCCAACCCTGCATTTCCCTGGTGCTGTGTCTCAATAGGACACAAATGACACAGACACACTGAGATATCCAAGGCAAAAAAAAAAAAAAAAAGAAGCTGGTTTATTTACAGACTTTGACATTTACAGAATTCCAACATTGACCGATGATGGGAGGAAGAAAATCGTCCTCTCCAACCACACTGGTCAACCCAACAGTCCATAAGTTCTCTCCTCCTCCAGAAAAGAATGCAAAACAATCGTTATGTATATGAAAAGTGCATGAGAAACACCATTTCAAATATGTAAACATCAGAAGGCTTAGAAGAGCTTTAGAAAAACAGAGTGACAGTGCTGTAGGAATACACCCAGACTTCCCTTCGGGTTCTTTCAGAAGCAGTGTGACCTCATCTGCCTTCTGTGTTCCCTGCAGGTTATTTGCAATTTTCCTCAGTGTTTCATTTCCCTCCATCTTACTGAGGGAGACCAGAGGAGGGAGATCAAGGAGCCAGTTTGGCCCTTCCTGTATCACTAATCTGCCTCAACTTTTTAGGGTGAACCTGCAGTTCAAGAGGTTCAGCAGGGTTTCAGTCAGTCTCTCTCTCTCACTGTAGCATTTTCAGAAACTCTCCAGAATCTGTTTAAGCAGGTTTCCAGCTATTAGAGATGGAAGGAAAATCTCAGGTGTGTGCGAAGGCAGCGAGTCTGATAAGAGCCTAGAACAATAACTTGGAGAGGTGTGTGAACCACTCTGTTCATCTCTGAGGTATTTAATCACAGCCAGTGGTGATGGTTTAAATGTCAACTTTGCTAACTGTTTCATTCCTCATACTGTAAAATTTACTGTGAGTGATATCTCACTTTGATGCCACAAGTGGGAGGCATTTGGGAGAGTGCCACTCCTCCTATTTTTCCACTGAGCATCCGCCAAGGCTAAGAAACTTAGTGGAGCTCAGGGGCACAGTAAAAACCCACTGAAGGAGGTAGGGGAGTGAGTGCTCTGCTGCTTGGAGTGCATTCCTGGTTTACCATGAACATCTGACTTGTGTGAGTAGGGGATTATTGGCAGTGTGGCTTGGAAGAGGCTCCACGCTTCCTCATTCAGTTCTGCCTTGATTGTTGTGTGACAACAGAGATTTTCTGTTTAAAGTGCTACAGGATAAAACCTGAATGAGCCAGAGAACTTAACTTGGGGTAAAGAAATTAGCAGGTTTGGGATGAGCTCTAAATGGGGAGTGGGAACAGGGAAGGGAATGGAGCTGGGGAAGGGGCTGGAGCCCCAGGAGGGGCTGAGGGAGCTGGGAAGGGGCTGAGCCTGGAGCAAAGGAGGCTCAGGGGGCCCTTGTGGCTCTGCACAGCTCCTGCCAGGAGGGGACAGCCAAAGGGGGTCGGGCTCTGCTCCCAGGGAACAGGGACAGGAGGAGAGGGAATGGCCTCAGGTGTCACCAAAGGAGGTGCAGATTGGAAATCAGGAAACAACTTTTCATTGGAAAGATTGCAAACTTTGGAATTGGCTGCCCAGGGAGGTGTTGGAGCCACCAGCCCTGGGTGGGTTCAGGCTGGAGGACATGGTTGGTGGTGCTGGTAGATGGTTGGATTTGATGATCTTGGAGGTCTTCTCCAACCTTGGACAAATCCAGCAACCACTCCCACCTGTTCTTTACTTCTGTGATGCCTTGTTCTCAAAACCTTAAAGGTGCTGCTTTGGCTTGGAGAACACCTGGTTCTTCTGGGTGATGCTTGGTCAAATCCACGTGAGATTTCATCCTTTGAACCCTTCGTGATGCTGACAACACTGGTTTTCATATTGATGAGCAAAGTGAGAGCCTGTTTGTGGTGCCTGTGTGGAGCAGTCACCAGAAGATCACTCTTACATAAATGTTCCTCTTTCAAAACCTTTCATTTCCAAGTATCTTTTAACTTGTGGCACAAAGCTCTCTCAAATCTCATTGAGTTTCCTGCCACTTGTCTTGGAAACAAAACATGCAGATGTCTGGGTAATAAGGAGATGATGCTTGTTACTTCAAATTACTTCAAAATAACAGGAAAGTGTGTTTTAAAAAATAGAAAAGAAAGAAAAAAAAGAGAAATATTAGCTTCTCTGGTAGAAGTCTTTACAAATATCCAGGCATCAATCTTTATTTCAGCAGATTCAATGGATGTGGCAGGAAGAGTTATTATATAGCATAGTCCTCCTTTTATTAAAAATAAACTGGGCTAGGGTTTTTCATAGTTTCTCGTGGAGAAGCTACAGATTGTTTATGCTGCATCAAGCTAGGAAAACTTTTTATTTGAAGTGGTGTTTCCAAAACTTAAACAAAATAACTTTCTGCATGTTTTTAGAGTTTAGCCTGACATGTAGTACAGCTCAAAGATGTGGTTTTAGAAGTGGTTTGTGGGCAAAGTTTTACTGTCAGGTCTGGCTGGTGAATTTAATTCTGCATGATTAGCAAAGCCCACGTTCCTCTCTCACTGAAGCTGAAGTGAATCTTGAGCAACTCCACTGTAATCAATACTGGACTTTAGCTGTGTTATTTTCCCTGACAGCACAGCTGCATTTCTATTATCTGTCAAAGGCAGCATTGCAGGATTCAAATAGGAGTGGGTTTTGCAAGTCCTCAGTTGTGGTTTTCTCCTGAGTTCTTGGCAGAGAAGCCTTTGAGGGCTTTGTGCAAAAAAA
>VWYO01020471.1:0-31876 GCA_013400275.1 Rhadina sibilatrix | reverse complement strand
GTTCCCTGGGAGAGTGGGCAGGCCCTGGCACAGGGTGCCCAGAGCAGCTGTGGCTGCCCCTGGATCCCTGGCAGTGCCCAAGGCCTGGAACAGTGGAAGGTTTCTCTGGGTGGGATTTGAGGTCCTTTCCAACCCAAACCATCCATGATCCTACAAACCCCTGCAGTGCTGGTTCTCCTCAAACCCTGCACGTGGCTCCCATCACTGCATCTTGCAGTCAAGCTCTCCAGGTAGCTCTTACAGACACCTGTCAGTAAAACACTCCTGTGGTTCAATTCTCTCCCTCCAGGAGAGCTGCAGGAAGGATTCCTGTTACCCACATCCAGGTGTGTCTGTGCTTACACCCTTCTGTTTAATCCCAAAACACCTCTGTGGCTTTAAATTATTCCCAACATTATCTGTGCATCTAATTTATTTTTTTTTTTTTCAAGGACCACAGAAGTCAGGGAGGAAACCCAAGGTGAAGAGTTGCAATATTCAAAACTCCCAGTAATTCTGGGTACATAATAGAAACATAATCCACGCCATTATGCTGCCCATTTTCCCATCCTTACAGCAAGGATTTGCAATGGAAAAATGCTCCACTGCATTAATCTACCTCTGGCAGCAGAAGTGGAAAGGTTCCACTCCTGGCCTGAATTATTCCTGGCGTTAGTAAAGACACACCAGGCACTGTGGCTGTGGCAGAGCACAGGGCAGGGTGTCAGGAAGGGATTTATTTTCTGTGGAGTTTCTCAAGGAGATGATGCTGCATAGACAAATTCTCCCACTCCTCCTTGGTGGGATCATTTTTCAGCTCTATTACAGCTCTGTGTCTTCCACACTAGAAAGAAAGAGTCATATTTGTGGTATTTTCAACTGGGTGTCTGCACAAGTTATATTATCTAATACAGTTTGTTGTTATTTTTTGCTGGTTTAAAATATCAGCGCTGTAAAACGTGATCACTGGGCTGTTATAACATGTCTTGGTTTAGGAGTCTTGGCCAAGCACGAGGGTTACAAACACAGCCCAGCTGAGCAGCAAGGCTTTCTGTTCTGCACACTTGAGGTGGGCTTTTGGTGGTCACACACAGCATTGTCCCTGTGATATTCAAGGTTTGAAAACATCAGGTCAGTGCCACGGGTCACTGCCCAGCAGAAATCGTGGAATGGTTTGNCAGGTGTCCCAGCCTGGCTGCAGAGGGGCTCCAGCCCTGGGAGCAGCTCTGTGACCTCATCTGGATTTGCTCCAGCAGCTCCAGGTCCTCGTGTTGAGGAATCCAGAGCTGGACACAATTCTCCAGGACTCCCTCAAGGGGAGGGGGCAGAATCCCCTCCCCTGAGCTGTTGGCCACACTCCCACAGACGTATCCTGGGATGCTGACGTATCCTGGGCTTCTTGGTGTTGGATGGCTTTTCCCAGCTCCAGCTGGAGTTGGCAGCAGCAGTTCCTGGTCTTCCCTGGCCACTTTGGCTCCCACATTTCAGTGAAACCCAAAGGTCTCACCCTGCCAGTTCTTGTGCTAATTATGGCTGTTCTTAAAATGCCTCCCGTCATTCCTTCTATAAAAAGAATTTAAGACTTGGTAGGACAAAGCCCAGTAAATCAGCCTGCAGCTCAGAGCTGGGAGGGAATGTGTGTCCTTAACCCCCGGGTGCTTCTGCAATGGCTCATCCTCTGCAATTCCAGGGATTTCCAGGGAAATGGCAAATGCTCCTCAGCACCCCATGCTGGGAGAGAAAGAGTTAAATTCTAAAACCTTACCCTGTAACTGTAAATGCCATTTTTCTTTCTTCACAAATGTAACCTTTTAACATTTATTTTTAGCTTTTACATTAATATATGTAAAAATATTAAAAGCTCTTGTATATTACATTAAAAACTTATGTCAGCTGCCCTGCTTTTTCCTATTTATTAAAACTTTTCAAGCAGTGAAAACATTTTACTTGTTAATGAGGGGAAGAAGGAAAATTAATGACATAGAGCTCGGATCTTCCAAGATGTCTCCTTTTAACCATGCAAAACCAGCTCTTTTCCCACACTATGTAGTTTAATTTCTGTGCTAGGGTTCAGTAAGCAAATGCAAATAGATTTAATGATTTGCATCAGTAGATCACTTCTCAGTTTAATATCCTCTGATATTTTGGTCAAGGACTTTTTCTTTGGAAGGCTACTGCTGTTTTGTGGAGGAAAAATATTAATAATGGTGGCATTGTGAGGTTCAAGTAAGGCAGGGGAAATGTATAACTTATTCAAAAGCAGCATCTCCCATTATCTCCTCACTAAGATCATGCAGTGGAAAAAGTTATCAGGGAAAAGAAGACACTTAAGAAATAATTGTGAATTGCTGATCATATTAAACATTTAGTGCTGGTTTCCATCTCACATCTCATTCTCATTTTCTATCAAGAGTGTTCAGAGTCTGATCAGATTGATGTGAGGTGCCTCGCCCTGGGATGGGGAGTTGTCTTCTCTTCACCAGGAGCAGACAGGAGCTGTTCCATCAATCCAGGGTTGGGATGGTTTCATTGGAGCCTGCAGTATTTGCCCTACTTAAATGAAACTTCCCCAAAATCCTTAAAATGCTTATTCATTAAATGAAGATCATTCCAAGGATGGATCTCTTGTAGATCGACCCCACCAGCTCATCCCTGCTGGTTCTCACTGATTCTGGGTAAGAAATAAATTCCTGTTGGCTTTTGAAAAATCTAAAGCTGTTTAGTGCACATAAATTCTTCAAGTGATAAATACTCATTATGGCCTCGTTGCTTATTAAAATGGGCACTTGCTGGTGATAAAAACTTTTTGATTGCTTCTCAGTTTCTGAATAACCATCGTGGTCAGCTGATCAGATGAGGTTTGGAGTATTTCTCAATTTGTTTGGTTAATTTTGACCTTTGAGAGGCTTATTGCTGTAGGCTGCTGATATATGTAAATTGTCACTTGCACTAATAGGTTTTTAAATCGTGTTTTATTTTCCTGCAATTATCATCATGATGTAGATTTAGACACCAAGTCAGAATTGTCTGCAGGCTGTGGCAGAGGACTTCTCCTTCTGCCAGCTCAGAGCAAGAAATAATGAGATTAAGTTAGAAACTTTGTCCTTTAGGTTCCCAGTCAGTTGTTTTCCTGTCATTTGTTTTTCCTGTGCTTTATTGATGCCCGTCCCCCTGGCTTTGTCATCCCACAGTTGGGTTTTGCTTGTGCTCAGGTGATGATGATGAACAGCCTCTCTGAGTATCCTGCTGCTGGCGATGCTCCATCAGTGTCACAGCCCGCCAGGGTGCAGGAGTTTATTGTTTCATAGGTGCTCTCGTGCAGCTGCTGGTTTCAAATCCACACACACACACACACATACACACACACAGATTTGATCATGGAAATGCTGGGCAGATGCTGCCAGGGTGGTTTCTTGTGGCCAGGAACAGTGTCCAGGGCGTGCTGACAGAGTTTTAGATGGAAAAATGCTGGCTGCTTTCTTCTCCGAGTGGAAAGCCTGCCCAGGATTTGAAGGAAAACATTGAAAAAGATGAGGTTTGTTCCACATTCATCAACTCACACGGGTAAATGTCTTGATGTGTTTCAGGACCAAGCTAGTAGGCTGCCTACCTTAGTAAAACTTAGAATCTATAGGTTGTCCCTCCAGATTGTTTATCTGGGCAATAAACCCATATTCCAGTACTTTTATTTTAGGCATTGAAATCACTGAAAGGCCTTGGAAGTCCCCTTTAAGACAGATGCTGTTGTTATAGATATTCCTGCTCCAATAGAAAATGTCTGGATTGTTCCTAGAAGTGGGGTCATGGTTATATCCCAGGAGAGCTCCCTGAAAGAGTGATGGTTCCTGGGTGGGAACATCAAAAGCATTCCTGGTGCTCCCTAGGAATACCCATGGCCAAGAGACCTCTGCATTTATTGGTGTGTGAAGCATCATGGAAGGACACCAAGGTTTTGATGGTCACCAGACACCGAGCTCCTGTGGTACAGGATTCTGTAGGAAACTGTGGAATCACCATCCCTGAAAGTGTTCAAAACCCATGTGGGTGTGGCACTTGAGGACACGGGTTAAAGGTGAACATGGTGGTGCTGGTTGATGGTTGGACTTGATGACATTAAAGGTCTTTTCCAGCCTTTAGAATTCTGTGGCTCTCTGATTTTATTGATATATAAAATACAACTGTGCTGACCAAAAACTTTCAGCTGGATAACAACACGAAATATCCTGGTGTGTAGATGGCTGGACATAAGGACAAAGGAGGATGGAAGATATTTCCTGCCTTATTTTTTAAACTCTTCAAGTTCAATGATCTGACTTGGGGGAGGACTTGTGGAAAGTTTAAATGCTGTATGAAACCTGGCCATAAATATAAATCAGCTCCTATTAAGGCAGTTTGAGCTGTAATACCTCAGTAATTTGCAAGTAGTCATTCTTCACGCTCCTGAATGTTCTTCACCTCTGAGAAGAGTTTGTTCTAATTTTAAATGGACACCTGAAGAATATAGAAAATGTCTTCTGTTTGTAGCTCTGGAATTCCAAAGTCCACACTGATCTGGTCATTGCACCGTGGACTGTCTTGGCTCTCTCCACTTCTACCTGAATTCTTTGAAACAGCCTGGTTTTCTTTAATTTCTTCTGCTCCTGGTGGCAGGGATGACAAACCAAGGTGGATGCAGTTGTTTTGGGGGTTTTTATATGTTTCTTGAATATTTTGGGAGGTTTTTCTGCCTTTGCTGCTCTGGCTGTGTTAAAGCAGATCCCCCTTTTCCTCCGCTCCGTTTTCCTGTCGGTCATGGTCGGGATCACCTCTCAACTCCTGTAGGTCAGAAGTTCTCTGCAGGCTGGGTAATATTGCTTGTGACTCTGAGCATATCCAGATGCTCCTCATTGATGCAGAAATCCTCTGGGCTTTGAGATTTATGTCCCAGTGTGGAACAGAGGATATCCTCAGGGTTGGGATAGCGTGTCCCGCTTCCTGCCTGTTCTGGGAAATACGTCTTGGAATCCTTTCTTCGCAGGACTTGCAGCAAAACAAAAGCAGGCAGGAACAAAAAAAAACCTTCCTGATAGGTGTGACTGCCAGTGCATGCAGGTAATTTGAAAATGAACGAGGAATCTGTTGTCTAAAGTGAGGATAAATCACGGTAAAAAGATGTCAAGTGGCCAAAAAAACAACCCCCAGGTGTAACGAAGCTGAAGGAAAACAAAAATACACGTCCTTGATAACACTTTTTACTTGCTGATAGCGCCGTGTTCACATCTGGGATGAGGCAGACTGAGCTTCCCTCTGATGTGGATCTAGAATATTGAATTCTTTTATAGGCTACAAAATTGCTTGTACAGTAAAATTCCCCACTTTGAAAGAAGTGTCACCCAAGCAGTCTCTTCTGGGGATTTTTAGGACTAAAGATTTGCTGCTTTTTTGTTGTTGCTGTTTAATATTTGTAACTTGTACAGGAATGGCAGTGAAGGGCTGTTTTGGGTTGGCTTTAGCACCTGGCTCATTGAAGGTATTGCTGAATTATTGTCACTTACTTACTGATATTTATTCCAAAAGCTTGCTGCATCTTAATTCTTAGTTTTATGGAACTCTTG
This sequence comes from Rhadina sibilatrix, assembly GCA_013400275.1. Classification (NCBI taxonomy): domain Eukaryota; kingdom Metazoa; phylum Chordata; class Aves; order Passeriformes; family Phylloscopidae; genus Rhadina; species Rhadina sibilatrix. The sequence goes on along the minus strand of VWYO01020471.1, from coordinate 26,303 downwards.
AAAAGAACCAATAAGAATGAGCACTTATTTACTAATTTATTACATATTAGCGTTGCAGAAATAATGAAACAAATCCTATTGATTCTTCCACTTCCTTGCATTACCTTTTTGCTTTGTCTGCATTCACATTGTAACTTTGTCTTCACTCCATACATTTCTTTCAGGTCTATCACTTGTTACCAAAATTCCATAGTAATTAGGATGATTTATGACCAGGGGAACTCTCACACAACTGCAGGCTCTGTTAGAGTGGCCCTGGCAGAATTGGAAGGTCTGCTTTGTTTTGGGCTGCAGAAGACACATCTGTGAACATTAATTGGGAAATACCTTTTTATTCACCCAGCACTTCTAAATTGGGAGTCTTGTTAAGGAATTACTTCCCATCTCCAGTGAACGTGACTCATTATTTTCAGTACATTTTTCCTGCTTTTCAGAGGTGGTTCTTTTCTCTGGCAACTTCTGAATGTTCAACCATGATAAAGTTGTGAAATGTTGTTTGTTGTGCAGGGAAAACACTCATCCTTCTCCTGGTGTGAAGGCACTGCTGGAGCCTGAAAGGAGAAGGAAATATTTTTTCTTTCGGAGTAGGGGTAAAATTGACTCTGGAAAAGAAATTAATATTTTTAAAGGAGTTTATTTTTCAAGCTATATATATTAATGTAATGCATGGGGGTCTCCAGTCATGGAACAGTTAAATTATGCCACAGCTGACCTCACAAAAAACCCTGATCTCTAAGGGGAGGTTGAAATCCATCCAGTGTCCTTCAGCTTTGTTCTGGAAAACCTCATTTGGGGTGAAGCCCTCTTTGGTTTGCAAGGGCTGAGGCAGCACAAACGCTGCTCTGTTTGCAAGATACAATATTTAACCATAATGCAGATGCCTTCCCTTGTAATGGATGTGAATGGACCTTACATGAATGCCAATGAATGTGTAGAGAAAAATTAAGCTGCAGTTTGCTGCTGTTATTGCACGTTTTACAACAGAATTGCTGCCAGTTCTGTGAGGTCTTAAGTGTTTGACATCAGCTCCAATGCTGTCGGAGCGTGGATTTTGATCTTCATGTACCAATAAAAAGTTTCCCATCTTTGTCATCTTAAAATACCTTAAAGAACAGAAAACTGTCAGGAGCTTGTGGCTTCGGGGTTTAGGAATGTTAATGTATAATGATGAGGGGAAAGAGTTGATGGCAGGGTTTTAAAAAGGCATAAAAATACAGACAGTTGTGTTAATAATGTCCATACTGAAGATTTAAGCTCATATGCTTTTTTTAGTGTTTTTTTTCCTGTAACTAAAGACATTTTGTGTTTTATTTGAGCTGCTTTTGTTCAGGCATCTCAGAATTAGAATCCCAGATTGATTTGGGTTGGAAAGGACCTTAAATCCCACCCAGTGCCACCCCTGCCATGGACAGGGACACCTCCCACTGCCCCAGGCTGCTCCCAGCCCCAGTGTCCAACCTGGCCTTGGGCACTGCCAGGGATCCAGGGGCAGCCACAGCTGCTCTGGGCACCCTGTGCCAGCCCTGCCCACCCTCTCAGGACAGGATTTCTTCCTAATCTCTAATCCAAACCCACCCTCTCTCAGTTCAGAACTGTGAGTTGTGCTTGGAAGCGCCAGGGTTTGTGCCTTGGAGCAGTGGGTGGTGCAGGGATGGCACATGAGCCCTGAGGGATGCAGCAGCAGCAGCAGCATCACATCTCCCTGGGCAGGACAATCATGGTCCAAGCAGCACTGCTGTGGTGCCTGCTGTCAGACCTGAGTGGAATTTCCTTGGAGCAGTGTGAGCATCCCTGTCTGCCTCTGTCCCTGGTGGTGTCTGTGGTCAGCCTCCATCTCTTGTCTTCATCAGGTGCTGGAGGGGACCAGGAGGAGGCTGTAGGGCAGCTGAAATGACTTCCAGGGAGAGGGAAGTGGTGGGGCTTTGCAGGGAAGGAGCAGTGACAGCAGTGATCTGTCACTGCGAGCTGGAATCCAGCCCTGGCTCATTTGTGACGGGCTGGGAGGTTGGGTGGTGGCAATCCTGGAGGAGAGGGGACGTGGACAGTCCTGTCCTCTGCAGGGAGTGGCACATCACCTGAGCACTGTCACGTGTGATACTCGTGTGGCAGCTGGGAATTTGCTCATTCAGCAGGAAATTCTGGTGTTCTAGGGTGGCACTGAATGAGCAGTTAACGAGTGACACCACAGGAACAGCGAGGTGGGGATTTAACACCTCAAAGAAATGGGATCTTTGTTCACCTGGGACAGCTGTTTGGTGTGGTGGATTCCAGACTAGGATTTTCTTCATCCCATTGGTGCCTTCCCCAAAATCCTTGTGCTGGCACAGCACAGGGCTGGTTTTCCCAGCTGGAGGAGGTGTCTTTTAGGGCATGGAGCTGCACGTGGCCATGCTGGGAATGAGTCCCTGTAGCTCCCAGGCTGTATGGCCGTGTGGCTGAAATGTCTCCTGAAAATGTCCCTGTCCTCCTGGAAGTTTCAAGCAGTGCAGCGGGATGAACACCCCCTCCTTGTACAGTAGGAACTGTTTTGTGAGGATTCTGAACTTTTCTCTCCATATTTACAGCTTTGTGCTTGAAAGGGGGTTGAATATTGACCTAATTTGTCTTTTGAAAGGACACAGAGTTTTACTGGAATACTTATGCTATTGGAGTAGACAAATGCAGGTACTATTCCTTGGGTAGCCGCTGCAGAAGGTTGATGTGCTCGAAGATTTACTGTGCATCACCTTAGCCATCATTCCCATAAGTATTAATTTTAACTCCACTAATAAGAAACTGAACAAAAGTGGAATTATGAGTTCAGTAGTATTCTATGAAAGGTCAGTTGTTAAAAAGGCAGAGTCTGACATTCTGTGAAAAAGGTGCCTTCATTAATCATCCTGATAGGATAGCATAGGATATTCTTGACCAATACCCACCATCCTCGCTGTGCAATGTGCTGAATTCCATGTATAAAAACAAGGATCAGGTGAAGAAATGCACAGTGATCATTTTTTTACTACTGTAACATTACTATTTCTTTACTCAAGGTATAGAAAAATTAATGGGGACACTTTTATAAGGCGGACTGTCACGCTTTTAAAAGTTTGTTAATTTTATAGAATCATACGTTGTTAGGGGAGTAATATTTAAATACACAGTCTGTGGGAATATAAATGCAGTAATACCAAACACCAATATTAATGTAATTTATAAAGTATTTATGACCTCTTAGAAGCATTTTCTTATTATGTTGTTTAAATATGCAGTTTTGCTTCACAATAATTCATCTCTGTAAATCCTGAACGATTACTCCTGTATGAACCCAGCAGTTTTAATTGCCACGTAAAACGTTTTCCTGGGTGAAATTATTCTATTGAATTGTTTGTGTGTTTTTCCTTGTCCACCACAGTGATGGCAATTTGAAAGTTAATACAAATTATATAAATTATTAAGCACAGGCCTAGTGGAACATTAATCAGGAGAACATCTTTATTGTGACCATTCCTGACAGATTATGTTCACCATGATGCCCATTAATGCACTGCATTGTGAGAGCCCATGTCCATTACAGAATCCCCTTTGTTACTGGTGTCAGGTCTAATTCAGGGCAGCAAATCTCAGGCCAGGTTGAATATCTTTTGGATATTTGATGGAAAAATGCTGTTTTGGAGGCGAGGGGCCTCACCTGTTTAATTCTCTCCAATTTATTAGTCTGTGTAGCAGACACTGTAAAATGCAAAGTCTGCAATAGTCTTTTTCCCTTTAATGTCATAATTTTGCATAATGGCTGTTTGTGCTACATTGACTAAGTCCATGGATTGCTTAACATAAGTGATTACATTTTCCTTTGATTATAAACTCCCTCCATTAGAAACTACTGTACAAAAACTTGTAAATGATTTGTTGTTTAAGCTTTCTACTTCATTAGCTCCAACCCACACTCTACAAGAGTCGTTGTCTAAGAGTTACTAATATTTGTAATGAGCTGTATAATATGGGCCCTTTTGCTAAATTTAAAAACAGATGGTATCTGTTAACAACAGTTTATCATGCAAATTGAACCCTGGCAAAAACTCCTCTCAGTGGTTGCGTTGCTGTAGGCCAAATCCTGGTGTCTTGCTTGGGTTTTTGATGTAATAGCAAGAAGAAATAATTGTGGTTTTCAAGAGTTGTGACAGATGTAAACTAACCATGGTCAAGAGTCCCTGAGAAGTAAAAACTCTGGATTTTTCCTCTGGTGAAAGATTTAAGTTCCCTTTCGTGCCTTTAATGCATGCTTTAAGATTTACTTTCAGAATTTACAATTTTTGCACATCCTGACAGATTTTAGAGCTCTGTACCTGTAATTTCTCTCATTTAAGCCATGGAGCAGTTGTGAAGGAGAATTTCCCTTTTGTGAGGGCTTGCACATATTGATCTCAACAAGTGAAAAGATCAGAGGATGCAATACCCACGTTTTTCTGTGAACTTTGAAAAAGAAAGGAAAATTGGCTCACGTTACACCAGCAGTTCCGAAATTATACTATCAAAAGAATCCTCTTGCATGGTGTGTTTGTTGCTAATCCTGCATGGGAGAAGACTTCAAAATTGAAGTAGAGTGAGGAGTCTGCTTGTAAATATACTCTTCTAATATCCATTTTCACCCTCAAACGCTAAACAATTATTATTTCTTTTAATGTGAGGTGTTCTGAGTGCTTGAACTGCTCTTGGAAGAAGGCAGGGTCTGTCTTGCCTTTGCGTGCTGGAATTAATGCTAAAAAATGGCAAAATCTGATCACTTGGCCTGAGTGTTCTGCAGTTTCTCTTTGCTGTTGGTGAACAGTAATTCCCAGGATGATCTTGCTTTTCCCACTGCCAATCCCATCCATTTGGGAAGAGGCATTTTTGCCTGGTCAGCCCCTTCCCTGCATTCCCAGCCCTTTTTCCCCTGGAGGGGCGGGGAAGGATGTGGGATGTGACAGGAGCCAGGGAAAACAGAAGGTACCTTTTGGTTTTGTCAAAGGAAATAATTCTGGATATTCCCAGCCAGGGCAGTCCATGAAAGCCAGGACTGCTCCCACAGGGAGAGGAGCATGGCAGGTGAGCAGAGGAGGAATTTTTAGACCAAGCCTAGTGTAGGTTGGAGGTGATCCCAGGGAAGATGCTCTGAAGAGAGGAATCATTTTATCAATTTATACTTGAGCTGATCTCTCTATTTCAGCAAACTCCAGGTGAATAACAATCCAGTTTTCCTTTACCAGGCAGCAACTTGGGCACTTGTCATTAAATACCACAAAAATCATCTTGTTAATGAGTTCTGTACACATAGCTCCAGGATGAAGGATATTGGGTGGCAGACTGTTGGTCCACATGTGGTAAACACCTGTTGAGGCACAGTCATTCCTTTGGGAAGGATTTAAACCTACAGCCCCTTGTCCCTAAGCCTGGCTTAGATAAACCTGAGGCTCATAATGGCTGGATTTATTTACTGGTTTATTTACTGGCTTTCCTTCATGGACAAAAATTTGGATGGGATAAGGCCTTAGTGGAAAAATCTTTAAAAAAAAACAAAACAAACCCCAAACCACCTCATTTCTAAATTATGGTTATTCAGTGGTTTATTTAATAATTTATGGTCCAAATCAATTGTCAAGCTCATGGTACACCTGAAAAAGTGCCACACTCCACAGAGGTGGTGGGAACTCCTCAGCTCCTCCATTTAATGTGGTTTGTTCAGGTCAGGTGATGGTTACTCAGATCCTTGGAGTGTCCTTGTTCTGTCTCATCCACCTCCACCTGTGATTTGTCTCAGCTTTTTTTGATTTATGGGGTTTTTTAGCCTTTTTTTGGTTGGCTTGTGTCTCCTTCCTGCCCTTCTGGAGAAGGGGGTGAGGTGGAGGTGGCCAATTTATCCCCATCACCCACGGACCAGAAGGTTGGAGACCCTTGGAGGAGAGGTGAGACACCCAAACTAGTGTTAGTGAAATGAGATGGTTCATTTTGCACCTGCATGAACAACCAGGGCAGCCCCTGCCTGTGGGGCACTGTCCTTTGGAAGAAGTTTTGCATCTCTGTGTGTTCCCCTCAGCCCCTTTGCTGGAACAAATACAAAACAGGTGTTGTGGTGGCTGCTGTGCTCCTCCTCTGCCCCCCAAAACTGGAGGAGCATCCCTGCTGTGGAGCAGGGGGCCAGGCCCAAGCTCCCTGCTGTAAAAACCAGGGAACCAGGCGAGCCTATTCCGTGAATAAAAATGGGAAATGCATTGAAGTCGAGATACAGTATCTTTGTAGTAATAAAAGCAGTAGTACAGATTTACTGGGGAAGGAGTTTTAACTGTAATACTGTGGAATAGTGGGTTATTTTGTGTTCAAGAGCTACATTTATCACAAAAATGATGATATACAAATCACTTCCATATCACAAAATGTTCTTGGTCAAAATTGGCTTGAGGCAAGTGATATCTTCGAGTAAACAGTATATGAAGACCATATCTTAAAATGATAGATCACCTAATTTTGTTCTGACAGAGGTTTTTGCCGCAACAAACATCTGTCACTGAAATACCAATTCAGAGATATGGAAGCCAAATTGTGGAGGTTTTCCAGTATTTGTTGCTCCTAACTTAAGAATGCCACTGTTAGTTCTGCAGATATTTGGAGATGGGAGGCAGCTGGTGGGTTTAACACCTTCAAGTATTTAGTTAAGTGTTTTAAGAGGTGGAAGGGTCTTTAAATGCAGATTAGCAGCTTGGGAAGGGCTTTGGACCTGGGGGAGAGAGGGGAGTCTCTTAATGCAAAGGGTGTGAGTCCTAAACAGCATCTGACCTGCCCTCTGAAATCAGATTTCTGACCCTGCTCTACACCTGAATGTAAAAATAATCATCAAAAACGGAAATTTCGTCTCAAGCATTTAGAGACGTGATTGAATTTTATTTGGAGGAGAGATGTGAAGGATTTAAATGCAGTAAAAATATAAATATCTGTTAAAAATACTTCTGCTTCAATGGAAGCTATTTGTTTGTGTCTAGTTGGCAGCTAAAAAGACCTAAACAAAAATTGCAGATCACTACTGAATTCAGTTTTTTAAGTCTAGTTTGCGTTGACTTGTGGTAGGAAAATGAAATTTGGCTCCAAACTGTCAGCATTCTGTGATATTTTGCAGACAGGATGAAATGGCAAATACCAGGTCCTTGGAGGAGGAAAGCACTTACTGGTCATGTCAGAAATCCTTCCAAGTTTTTTATTATTATTATTATTGTACATCACATATTTTAGCCTAATTTCTTTCAACCCCATTGATGTTTCTTTAACTCTGTGTTAACAAGAACATCCCTACCTGTGCAATTGCTTGGGTCTCATTTAAATACATACAAATACAATATAAATATGCAAATACATCACTTTTGGTATTTTTAGAAAAAAAAATCAGTCCTTTTAAATGGTGCTGTGATCAGATCCAAAGTCTAAAAGATCTATAAGAGCTTTGTTTTCTCCTCAAAACACATTTTAAATTATTTAAATTTCTCAAAGTAAAGCTGTGTTTAAGTCAAATTTCTCTGGCTTAACTTCATGTGGAAAATGGAAGCTAAATTTGAGTTTGGCAAGCTACAGATAAAAAACAAGGTAGACCCTGAAGTGTAAGTTCTTTATCTGTGTTATCCATCTTCATAATTACTTAATGGTTTTTTTGCATGATTTTATATGCATGCTTCATGTGCTCATTTTCAAGGATGCACTAATCGAAATTAATTAAATAATAATAATAAAAGCTGATAAAATGGTAGTATGAATGAATTCAAGCTGTTGTAAGAATTGCTGCAAGTTTGGTGATATTTAATACTCAAATTAGTTGGTTTCACAAGAGCTTGTCCAAAATTTAATGATTTTTCTTGGAATTACTCATCATCTAAAGCACATTCTGAGGTCAGAGTTGGCACAGTACAGGAAGTAAAAGTGCTGCATGTTCCCCTTCAAGAGTATGAAAACATTGATCCATTTTCCACCAAAAAATAAAAAAAAAAAAAAAGGAATGAACAAACAATAATTTTTGTTTATTTATTCCTTTAGCTTCCACTTAAACAACATTGCCGACTGCCTTTATTCAGGTTTCTCTGTCAGGCCTGGTTTGGTCTGGCCCAAAAGCTGAGGAGCTCTTTGCTGTGCAATGTGGAGGCAGATAATTCAGTCAGATTCCAGGAGCTGCCAGTGGAAGGGATGAGCTCCAGCCTGTGTGGGAAGGATAATTCCCATTTCCATGGGAGCCAGGGGCAGATCCTGGGCCATGCCCCCGCAGGCGGCCCTTGGAGGGATGGGGATGAGAATGGGAATGGGAATGGGGAATGGGAATGGGGAATGGGATGGGGATGGGGATAGGAATGGGGAATGGGGATGGGAATGGGGAATGAAATGGGGATGAGAATGGGAATGGGAATGGGGAATGAAATGGGAATGGGAATGGGAATGGGGATAGGAATGGGGAATGGGGATGGGAATGGGAATGGGGAATGAAATGGGGATGGGAATGGGGATGGGGATAGGAATGGGGATAGGAATGGGGAATGGGGATGGGAATGGGAATGGGGAATGAAATGGGGATGGGAATGGGGATGGGAATGGGGAATGAAATGGGGATGAAGATAGGGATGGGGATGGGGTTGGTGATGGGGATGCAGATACAGATGAGGATGGGGATGGGAGAATGGGAATGGGGATGGGGATGGGAACAGGGATGGAAATCCTTGTGTTCTCTTCCTTCTGCCATGTGGAAAATGCAGACTGGTGTCACACAAGCAGCTCCTGGTGAAGAGCCAGCAATTCCAAGCGCCAGTTGTGCCGTGGGCTGCGGGGAAGGGAGGAAGGGGTTAAAGAATTCATAAAAAATGAAGGATCCTAATATTAAAGTGGGGGGAAAATGTGGGTGAATGACATATTTTTTACACACCTCAACTGTCAACATTTCTAATCAAATCATCCAGCCTTCTTGCTTCTTAAATGATACAAGCAATATTTCCTGTAATAAACACCCCTAAGTCTAATGAGAGGCCCTAAGGCAACTTCAAATGTATGAATTCATTATAATTGAACAACATAATCTGCAGGGCAAAGATTCCTGCTACCCAGTCTTTTAACTTCGCACGGCTTGGGTGTTCTATGAAAAATGTTCTACATTTTGTTTACAATGTATTGCTGCTATTTGAAGTATTGTATGTTCCTGTAGTACATAAGATGGGGACGCATAATGGAGGAAAAATCAAGGAGGCAATCTTTCATTTTGTTCTGGTATGAAAAATTCAAAAGACTGAAAACTCACCCAGAGAAATTTTGCAAGCATATTATTTTCCGATGTTTCGATCAATTTGTCTGTCAACCATGCTGAGAGGTGGAAGGGGCCAGCAAAAGCAATTTAGCTTGTGAGGTCCAAAATAGAAATGTTTTAGGAAACCTTGTCACACATTATTTTTTTATATGAGAACCGCTGTGTTTTTTATTTGCTAGTCATATTATGAAGAGAAATTGGTATCAATCATCTAAATCACCTATGAATATCTGATATAACCGTTACTTTTGTGCATATAAATAAGGTGGAAAAAAAATTTAAATGAAGCTTTTAAAGCATAGCAAAACCTTTGGGTAGACAACAGGCTCCCCACTCAGGTTTTCCCATTTAAAAAATATCCTGTGCATTTTAATTGATTGTACCCAAGTGACATCATAGTGAATCATCTTGCATATGAACATATTGACCTCTCTCTGCCTTTAATTAAGCTCTGATTGCTTTACGATAAGTTGGCTGTGGATTGATAGGTGTGCCAGCCCATGTTCAAACTCGATGCTCTGCGTGTGTACAGGGCTGGGGAAGGGAGCATATGTGCAGGAGGGAGATTAATTCTCTCATTTGGGGCTTCCTATTTGTTTCTATGATAAATACAGCTCCTGTCACTCGTGAAATCTTGTCAGTGCAGCTGCAGACTGCAAGTAGCAAACAGCAGGTTTGGTTCAGTCTCCTGCCCACTGTGCTTTGCTGGCACTGAAATGTGGTGGGTTTGGAATGAGGGAGAGAAAGTTCACCTGGTGTCACCTGCAGGAGTGGAAGGCAGCTGGGGAAGGGGGTTTCCACAGGCCCAGGAGGGTGTGTGGTCACTCAGCTGAGAGCAGAACCTTGATAAGGCAAAGATTGGGTGGTTTGGGTGCCCTTATTGCAGAAGTGACTCTCTTGGGCAAATGCAGGGACAGGCAGCTGTGGAGTTGGCTGTTGAGGGCATAGAGTTGGCCATGAGGAGAGATTGGGAATAAAACAGGTGATGGAGTATTGAGTAAGAGAGAGGTTGTGGAGGAAGCAACAGAGATGTATTTGAGGGATGAAGGATAAAAAGAGTGGTGAAGGAATGGGGCTTTGTTGATATTTGAGATGTGTGAACAAATGTAATATAAAATTTTGGCAGAGCAAGTACAAAGGCAGATGAAACTTCAGCACTGAGAGCGTGATGGACTTGGGTTCATCCAGACACAGCAGTGTCAGGATGACACTTGTTTAGGGGAAAAATTGTTTCTGAAGGAAAGCTGGGGAATTGCTTCTAATCAGAGGAAGCAACAGGGGATACCTGAAGAGCAGAAATGAAAAGAGAGAATAGGAAAAACAACACAGACATGTGGTGTGGTTTTTGGCATTGTCCTGAACAGGGCCAGGAGTCAGACTTGATCATGCTGTGGATCCTTTCTAACTCAGGATATCCTATGAATTATTTTCTAGTGTTCTGTGAGCAGCAAGCCATGGGTCAGGACTGTCTCTGGACCAGCTGGGTCAGCAGTGTCCCTCACAGAGCACAAACCCTTTGTCCTGTTCCTAATGGAAGACACAGTGAGAATTGTGTCCACTCCTTGCTGGCACCCTCCGGCACTCAGGGCTAGTGGTGACACTCTCAACGTGCTCCTTAATGGAAGAGCTTTTCCAGTTGTTTTGTGTCTGGAATCATCTCATCCTGGTTGTTTATAGCCCTTGATGTCTCAAGCTCTGTAGCCTTCTGATGTTTATGTCCTTTGTCATTTCTCGCTGCCTCCGGAGGAGCCCCCGGATGTCGATGGCTCTCAGGACCGTGCGGTAGAGATTGCCGAGAAACCACCCAATTATTGCTGCTGCCTTGTGATCAGAGGCTCGTGCTGTTAGGGATGAAGACAGCCCACCTCCTCTGTTGTGCACTTCAGCCTGGGCTTTGATTTTCCCAAGGGCAGGATTGCTGCAGCTCCCTTTGAGAGGCTGTGCCATGGCTTGGCAGATCGCTGTCACCCCTGCGCCGCTCCCCGCAGCCGCTCCCGGACTGTCAGCCTGTCATTCCTGGCTCCCTTATATTTACTTACCTAATTCATGCTCCTTGATCATTGGAGATTGTACATTTTGAAGGATATAAACTGTTTAATTAGCACTTTTACCTCCTGTTGTTTAACATTATGTGCTGCACGTAGTGTCATGTGAAGCCAGGATGTTTATTTAATTTTCTCTTAGATCAGCTCTCGCAGCTTTGATAATCTTTGCTCTACAAACTGGAATTTTCCAGAATAAATGGATCACTCCAAACCAAAGTCCCATGCAAGTGGTGGAGGAAGATGTACAGTATGAGCCAAATAGGATGGTCTTTGGGTTGGGAAAGATTAAATTCAAGATGATTTGTTAAGGAGGGCTGTGTAGCTATTTGTAGTTTGTGTCAGGGGTGGGGATTTACAGCTGTTGTGATAAATTTATATTCTTCAAAATAGATAGGCTGTATTTTCCCTATTCCCAACACACGGATGTGAGCGTTGCAGCGGGAAACAGAAACTGTAGTGCTTTTAATATTCTTTGAATTGTGCTTGAGAACAGTTTGGCTTTTTAGTAGAACATTCCTCTTAACAAATCAATACATTTTTCTGTAGAACTTTTGTTTTGTAGAACTTTATTTTTCTTTCCTCTGATTTTTTTTTTTTTTAATGTTTCCACTTGTGGTATTAGAAATCTCAACATCCTGCAATTCCAGAGATGGCAGATGGTCTCTTAGTTTCTCATAATTTAGGCATCACCTGAAACACCTTCAGGTGTTCCTACCCAGATGTTAAAACTGCTGTTGAATCTGAGAAAACCCTTGACCAGTTTCCTTTTGGACTCAAGCTGGTGTTTTGTAAACTCCGCTGGTTTTCCTTCATGGGCAAAACTTTGGATGGGATAAGGCCTTTGTGGAAAAAATCTTTTTTCAGGAAAAAAAAAAACAAAAGACAACCCTGTGACCTAAAAGTGTCCCAGGCCAGGTTGGTCAGGGCTTGGAGCCACCTGGGACAGTGGAAGGTGTCCCTGCCCATGGCAGGGGTGGGATGGGGTGAGCTTTAAGGTCCTTTCCAACCCAGACCAGTCTGGGGTTTTATAAACATCTCACAGAGCTACAGAAACGCATTCAGAACTACACAGTTAATAAACTTTATTTGATTAACATTGGGCTCTAAGAACGTGAGAGATGTTTGGGTGGGGATGCAAAGCCAATAAACTGAAGGCAGGGATTTGATCTTCACCTCTGTTCTTGTTGCCTTGGGCTAAAAGGCAGATGTGAGAAAGGGCAACTTCAGCAGTGATGCAAAAGTGCATTGGATTGGCTCCAAATGTTGAGATCATTGAGTTCAGGGTGGAACTGCTCAAGGACCTGATTGATCCTTGGTTCAGTTTTCTGCACTTTGTATTACCAAGTTTGGGTTCTGCTGTAGCGTGAGCTCTTTGACTTTTGTCAAAGAAGTCTTATCTCCTTTCTCATGGCATTCCATGAGTATGAAGAGCTAAAATATTGAATGTTTGACAGTTTTTAATTGGAGGAAAACAAAATTGTACCTTTCTGTCTCCACCGTCTGGCAGGAAGCAGGAATTTTTCCGTTGGGCACTGCAAGAGTAGAGCTCCATGGAGCTCAAATTTCCGTTTTCCGTGCATGATTTTTTTTTTCCCTTAGATTTTGTTTTGTTTTTACAAAATATTGGTTTATTGAGAGATGTGTTACCCTCAATTGACATATTGACATTTCCAGGAACTGTGGTTATTGTTTTGAGAAATACAATCCTACACTGACAGATTCCTATCATTATTTGGAACCGTTGCTGAGGGTTAGTGAGACAAGTCTCATAAATAATGAAAGTGAATCATATTGGGGAGAACAGCAGCGAGGAGCAGCACAGGGGAGTGCTGACACCGGGTAATTCTTGCTCGCCGTGACATCACGCAGCGCTGGTGTCGCGCGCCGCGGTGGGGACAAGGACTCGCCGGGCTGGGTAATTAACTCAGTCACTAACTACCTGCCGGAGTCATTAACGGCACAGGGGATAACTGGGCTCAGTCTCCTCTCCTCTCAGTCCCCCCCCACCACCCCAGAGCACCAGGCACAAATGCACTGCCCGTGCAAGAGACGCACTTGAACCTGGAATATTTCTCCCGTAACCTAAATTCTCTCATCCCGCGGTTTCCTTGACTTTATTATTTGACAGCTGGGAAGAAGTTTCACACTGGACTGCATCTGATTTGCAGTTTTACAGGGAGCAATTGGCAGCCAAGGTAAAAAAAAAAAAAAANGGCGACCAAAGAAAAAAAAAAAAAAAAAAAAAAAAAAACCACAAAGGAGAAACAGGGTTGGTTCTGAGGAGTTACATAAGGCAGAGGCTCATCATCCGAACCGGGGCTTGACCTGGATTTGGGACGTGTTTCTTAAGTTGGCAGAGAGTTCTAATTAACCTCCTGTTAGAATCAGGGAAATCATTTCATTTATTCTGAGGTAACAAATTTCTCCCTGCTGTTATTTCTGGAAGCAGGTAAGTTTAATATCAAATGCCCTTTGTGTGCCAGAGATGTGCTTCCATTATTATTTCACCTTATTCCTGCAACGCTGATGCCCCTGTATGTGCTGTGAAAATGCCAGGCTTGAAGAGAGTCTAACATACATTGCCATAATTATTTTAATGAGAGAGAATGGAGGAGACGCTTCTCTGCCATCTGTCAACAGACAGCAGTCATGGCTCAGGGTGGACTTTATTCCCTTACAAATTGTTCTTCAGTTCTGAATACTGAATTCTCTATTACTACTTCTAGGTCAACAGCATTTATAATCTTCCCTGGTTCTCTGTGAAGTCTACAAATTATGACTCCAAAGCTGCTCACATTCATGTTGTGGTGTGCAACTGAAGCTCCCAGCATGTTACCTGCTGCTCCCTGCACTCACCTGCCTCCCCAGCATCACACACACACACACAGGGGGCCAAGGGGTGGCACAAGCCCTCGTGCTACTTCCTAACGTGGAAATCCCATCATCAGTAAATGCTCCAGGAAATTGTGAGGGTGCTTTGAATTCATTTAATTTATTTCTCACAGGGCTCTTATATTTAAGAAAGAAAAGCCCCTCTAATGCAGTTTGCCAGCAGGTGGTTGGAAAACCTGAGGGAAAGGAGGATTGGCACTTTTTTTATTTTTCCATACAATTATTCTCTGGACTGTTTTGACTGTTACTTCAGTGGCAAGGAATCTGTTTCATACAGGTTTACTAAAAGTTAGCAGTTTTCTCCACCCACAGAGTAACCACCTTGATGCTGCTGTGGTGGTGCCAATGTGAGATCCCATCACCACCACTTGATTTTTTTAAATGTTCTTTATAAACAGACAAAATTAGGACTTTAGAGTAACGTTTGATGGCTTTGGCTGTGGTTTTGGTTGGCCTTTGTTTACATTATCCTTCAATATTTGCCTCTCATTAATCTCCTCCACTTAATACATAGAAATGGCCTTGACCGAAGCTGTGCTTTAGCTCTGCTCCAAATAATAGGAAACACAATAAAAGTTCTTCTCTTTTTCAATATCTCCTTCTTCACTTCAACTATATGGACCCAGCTATAGGTAAATTGAGGAAGAATTTATCATGGGAAGGCAAAAACTTACAAAATATGTTAAGAAATATGCCATTCCCACCTCTGTCTCCCATCCTTTACATCAGAGAATCGAGTGGCAGAAATATTACATTAAAAAAATCACAGTCTTCTTTTAATATTTTTGAAAACATGGTTTCATACATTTTTTTTGCACTCCTGTTCCTGTTTGGAATGAGGCTGTGGTGCTGTAAGTGAACTTGATTTGCATTGGAAGACTTGGTGATATTGATACATCTCGAAATTCTCACCCAGCCTAAGACCAATTAATATTTCTTTGTTACTTCAATTTACTGAGTGAGGAATAAAAAACAATATAAAAGAACCAGTGAAGCCAAGGTTTTACTGGTTTGGTTTTTTGCTAAATCTACAAGTTTTGCAAAGTAAAACTGGAGCTGGAATATTATGGAAAAGAATTACAGAATCCCAGACTGGTTTTGGTCAGAAGGGACCTTAAAACCCATCTTGTTCTAAACCCCTGCCATGAGCAGAGACATCTTCTACCAGAGGTTAAAATTACAAGTTTTTAAACTGAAACTTTTTAAAACATGCATAAAAACCAGTTGGCAAACTGCTTCGTTTCACATTTGCCTTCTTCAGCCGCGGCTAAAACCAAAACTAAAATGCAAATTTATTACGAATCCAAATTAGCTGCTTTGAGCAGTCCTGCTGTGTTTCGCTGCAGTTTGAAAACCAAGCCATAGCGACACCGGTTTGTGGGGGTGGCTTTTTTTTTTAAACTCTCTGGTTCTGAACTGTGAATCTTTTTCTCCTTTGCCCAGCTCAGCCACTACAAATCAGCCTTCCCGTGGCCCGTGTGATATTAATCTCCGTGGGGCGGACACCTCAATGCAGGTGCTATAGCTCTCCCCCTCCTCCCGTTATTTCAGGTTTTAATCTCACTTCCTTTGATTTATTTACTTATGTCATGTGGAATGTGTCTGGCTCCTTGCCCTCTCCCTGTTTCCCTCTCGCACACAGGCCGGGTGCCTCCTCGCTGTTCCATTGTTGTGCGCGGCTCCGGCTGCCGCTCCTCGGGCCGCCGCTTGTTTGCCGTCGTGTTCTGCCGTGATGAATTTCCTGCCGCTTGCTCGCTCTTGTTTAACTTTTCTGTCGGATTATTGCACAAATTGCTTCTGGTGTTTGCCTCGCTTGAAACGTACGGATCAAAACAAGGGGGCTGGCGGCGTACGGGGGAATCCAGGGCTGGGTTTTGGGTGGGTTTCCCTGAGCTCGGCATCCTCTGGCTCCGCGCTCGCCCTCCCTCCCTCCCTCCTGCACTGGGCTCTTGGGAGCCTGATTCGCTCCGAAAATAAAAGATCTCGGCGGAGGAAAGGGGCAGAAGGAGGCTTAACGAGACAAATTCACGGGGGTTTGTCACTAAGCAGCAAAATTTATGGTATTTTGGTGGAGTGGAGGTGTTCACGCAGGTACTGGTCTGCGGGATGACATCGGGGGCAGAGTGAGCCCTGAGCTATTTACAAGGGCCTTGGAGGGATGGGACAAGAGGGAATGGCTTTAAACTGCCAGAGGGCAGGGATGGGTGGGATTTGGGCAGGAATTGTTCCCTGGCAGGGTGGGCAGGGCTGGCACAGGGTGCCCAGAGCAGCTGTGGCTGCCCCTGGATCCCTGGCAGTGCCCAAGGCCAGGCTGGACACTGGGGCTGGGAGCAGCCTGGGGCAGTGGGAGGTGTCCCTGCCATGGCAGGGGTGGCACTGGGTGATCTTTAAGATCCCTTCCCACCCAAATCATTTTAGGATTTTTTGAATTCAATCCTATGAATTCTCTGCTCTTCCAGGTTGCTCCCAGTCCCATCCATCCTGGATTTGCACACACAAGGGAGCCACTCCAGCCCCACTGCAGGGATTGACCATGCACCTCCACCTGCTTGAGGTTTGCCTGCCTGGCAAACCAGTGGTTTAATTTGGGGGATATCACTGAAACACAGGAGGGTTAGCTAATTGCTTAATAATTGCGTATCTACTTCAAATTGCCATCTAGGAAAATATTTCACATCATTTTCCATGCTGTGACTCCTTTTTGTGACTCCATAGGATTTTTATTTCTGTTACCCATCCAAACATCTCTGCTGCAGTGGCCTCAGTTGAATTTCTTGATTCTTCCTTGCAGAGGAAACAAGATCTCTGTTTATCATCTGGTCAAATGCCTATGTCAGTATTGCACATCTGAAGTCAGAGATAACATCAGATTTTTGACAGTATGGGTGATTCCGTATGAGGATGTTTTTCTAAAATAACAGCAAAGTTTGCTTTTTTACTGGGGAAAAAAGAGAAAAGATAGCATACTTCAGGTTAATTAGATTATTTAAGTCAAGATTGGGGATCTTGGTTAGAGGTAGAGTCCAAGTTCATTTTGGTCTGGGGTTGAGGGAGGTGGAAATCTCACCATGCCCATCTCCCTGGTCAGTCTGTGTTTGGGTTCTTCCTGACTTCGTGGCAGACAGATCCAGAGGAACAGAACACAATAGTTTGCCTTTGCAATGTGTAGTTTAATATTTCAGTGCATACAGGTGGCTGCTGTGATTACTTTTTCATTAGTATTTGGTCCCTTTTCCTGCTTCATGCTCCGCTCCCATAAAGTTTGCTATTGAAGCAATGTTGTTTTGTTTTTTTTTCCCAGATTCATTGAATGGGTTTAAAGTGTAACACCCAACTGTTAAAATTATTGCATCTTTTCCTACAACACCTTGTCAAATAAAATGTCTCATTACCATGCAAATAGAAATCCTTGCTGTTGCCAGGCAGGCAAAATGTTTGGGTGCAGATTACAAGTTGCTGAACCCCGGCGTCGCTCCAGCAGGTCGGGAACAAAACACAACTTCCATCCCAGCAGCCACGGCTTGATGGGCTGGGAGTGAGGAGGAAATGTCAGGCTGAGGCCTCAGATTGGAACAGCTCAATCCATGCTGCAGCTCAGCAGGGAGGGCCTGGGAGGGCAGAGCTGAGGTGCAGCTGATAACGTCGATGGGATGTTGGATAAGGATGTGATCAGTAAAACCCTGCCCGTGCCCAACGGGGGCTCACAGCCAGGCTGGAGAGGGACATCCCACTGGGCATGGGGTGATGGGACAGGGGAATGGCCTGAAGGTGGAGAAGGGTAGGTTTGGATTGGATTTTGGGCAGGAATTGTTCCCTGGGAGGGTGGGCAGGGCCTGGCACAGGGTGCCCAGAGCAGCTGTGGCTGCCCCTGGATCCCTGGCAGTGCCCAAGGCCAGGCTGGACACTGGGGCTGGGAGCAGCCTGGGGCAGTGGAAGGTGTCCCTGCCCGTGGCAGGAGGTGGAACAGGTTGGGCTTGAAGGTCCCTTCCAACCCAAACCAGTCTGGGATTTTGTGATTCTGTGTAGAGACAGGAATTAAATTTCATTCACTTCAGGACACCCTGGCTTGCACCAGGGACACGTCCTTGGGCGGGCAGACCAGACAGAAGTTGGTGAAGCAGTTGATGACTGCTGAGCTCACTGTAGCGTATCAGCTTTCCATGTACTTAAACATTAATTTTATATATTTTGCATGAATTTGTTTAAAATTTGGGCATTAAGATCATCAACCCATATTCCTGTTTAGGGACCAGTTACAGTTACGACAAATATTTCTGTGAGTCCCACAAAAGCAATTCCTGGGTGCCAGTGACCTGAACCAGCTGCTCACTCCTGAGCTGGTTTGTAAAATTAAATCCCTCCTGGAGTACCTAATTCACAGCAATTCCTTGGCACAGAGTGGGTCAGAGTTTGTTGCAGAAGCTGAACCATTTCTTTGGGCAAAACTTTGAGTGATTTTCAAAACCTCCTCCACCTTTTTCTGACTGTTTATTCTTTCCAGGAAAAACAATTTTGCATGCAAACAATTAGCACTTCTTCTGCTGGTGTCTAGTCTTTAATGTCAATATTTTAGCTCTCTGTCTTTGCTGTTCAAAACACTAGGAATGGGTAATTCATCCAAAATAAATATGCAATTTTGAAGCTGATTTTCAAGCAGATGACTGTGAGGAGGTGCTGGAAACAAGCCAGTGGCTTCTCATCTTGTAGTTCCCAGAATTAATTTCCTCACAAGTGCGAAAAGGCTACAATACAAAATTAATTCAATCCCCACTAAATGTTTCCCTTTGCCAGTCGCGTTCCTTTCTTTCGAGAAATGTTCCTTCTGTATTTTCTTTCATTCTTTCCACCTCTTTCCAACAGCAGAAAAATAAACCAGCAGAGTCCCACCTCTTTAAAAAACAAAACAAACAGAAAAACTGATTTCCAAAGTTTGATGATGTTTGTACTTGCTTTGGAAGAGGGAAATTTTCTTTTCAGGCAACTTGTCCGAGCATAATTTTTGCATTTTATGGTGAGTTTTCTTAGACACCAACTTCTTCCCAGAGCATCTCCCCTGTGTTCTGCTCTGACTCCTTCTTTGGGGAGATGGTTTTATTTAATTACAGTAAACCTCAGGGTTGCATTATACAGAGGAGAGGTGGAATTTCAGGTTTTCCAGGTCCCACACTTCAAGATCAGTTTTATATCTCTCAAAAACAACACCTGGTTAAATGAACTAAAATATGCCATAAAGGAGGAATTTAGACATGATGTTAAAAACTAAAAAACTGTTCAGTTTTTTTTTCCCACTCTGCTGACAACAGGGTTTTGGTTTTTTTTAAGTGATTAATGTTTCTGTAAAATCAAATGTTATTTGAAATGGTTTTCGGAGTATCTTCAACTGCTCACGCAGGTTTGAGATGTATAATACAACTTCATTCCTGATAAGAATTCTGTGCTAAGCTGCATTAAAATAGCAGATTTTATTGGGAAAGAATTGGTTGAATGGATGGGATTTCTTCAGCTGCAAATACATGACAAAAGAGAGCTTTTTGTGGGTTTTTTTTGAGAATCCTCTTTGTTACAAAAGCACAGTTTGAAGTTTTGGATTTGATAACTGTAGATATTAATATGGGTTAGAAAGTCAGAAATCGCCTTGAGAGCCTTGTCCTCTTGAATCCCCAGTGCCAGAATATTTTTCTGGGAAGCAAAATTGCCTTTTTCATGAAAGAGTCAGAGTGTCACCAACTATGGATGAGTGCTATCAGTTGTCTCCTGAGACTATTTCATGGAATTTTTATTCTTGCCTCCATACTGTGGCACCGTTCCCTCCTCACCTCTCAAATTGAATGAAATAAGAAGCTTTTTGTCTTAGCGTCTCAAAATCCTCTGGTGCTTCCAGTCCCTCCTTGTCAGGCACACTTGGGTATTTATTTTTTTTTTTTTCTTTTTTATTGACTAAAAAATAACTGGAGGCTTTATCCTCCAGCACGAGGTTTCTTGACCAAGTATTCAATTTCTGCTGTCCTTGGCTGAAGAACCACCAAGGAACCTTCTGCAGCACAGACTCCTCCTGATTTCCATCACACCTCGGTAGCAAATGGCCAATTTGGGGGGGTTTTCACATGGATTTTAGACCTACAATTCCCCATCAGGTACGTGATTGATAGTTTAACCCCATCTGGGTGTCTGAAGCCCCTGTTTCCATCCAGTTAATTCCACAGCTGTGTGATTAAGGGTGAGTTCACTCACACAAAGTCGCGTGCTCTGAAATTCGCTGTCGAGTTTTCTTCTGCCACATGAGACCTCAGCAATATCTTATCTCCTGCAGTGAGTGAGGTGATTTCAGGTAAATAACTGCAGTACAGAAATACCTGACACCAAACATGTTTTCTAAGTCAAGTGGTCACTTTCTGAAAGATGCAGCCGAGTCCCTGTAGCGTTTTCTGATGCATCTTCTCTGAGTGTGACACTGAATTCCAGCTTGGCTTCCCCCAAAGGACAAAACTCTCCTTCCCCTTGATCTTTAAAATTAAGCACTAATAACCCTAAAGTCTGAGTGACCAGAACTGTTTTAATGGCAGAGATTATTGAAATCGATGACCAGGATTTATTTTGTATAAAATCCAGCAATATTAATGTCATTTTGTAATTGAACTTCGCTTATTTTAGTTAAAATAGGGGCTGTGGTAATGATGAGAAGATGCAGAAGGCTCCAAAACTTCTCTGTATGGAGAAACTCCCTGTCAGAGAGTCAGAAAATATTTCTTTCCAGAAGTGTGTGATTGACTTTGACCTCTCAAGTGCAAGAACTGATGCTGTGAGGGTGAAAGGAGGGGATTTCCACATTCAGGGTCTGTCAGAGAATGAGTTATGGGTATTTTTTTAAAAAAAAAAAAGAAAGCTGTGCTGTGGTCTAGGTCTGTCCCAGCTCTGCTGGCTTGTGACACCTTCTGAAGAGGCAACTCCAGTTGCTCTGGGGCAAAATGTAGTTGATAATATCACAGGAAATGCTGCTTTTCCAGCAAGCAGCTTGGTACGTATTCTGCTCAGTCCCAAAATCACTTGGGCTGCTCAGAAATAATAGAAATGTCAGATGAGCATTACTGGACACCGAAAAAAAAAAAAAAAAAATTCTTTGCCAGTTTCCCATGTTCCTCAGATGGATAAACATTGGAAGGGAATGTGACATTGGAATCTGACGGCAACAAAGGAAAAGTATAAACAGGTTTTTTTTCAGATATTTGTTAGTGGGAGGAATGCAGAGCGTTCGGCTCCAGCAGGAAACCCAGCTTTGGAGAATGGGAAATAGGCTTTTCTGTCCAATTCTGTGTGCAGATGCAGAACTGGAAAGCTCCATATCCTGTGCTGCTGCAAGCCCCCGTCACAACTAGAGCGGAATATCTGCCAAACGTCTTTGGTTCATTGCTTCCCGAGGTGTCTGGACGTGCACTTGTGTGTGGGCAGCTGAGGCTGAAGGCAATTTTTATAATTATGCACCTCTGAAAAATAAAATCCAAGTGTAAACCTTGGCACGCTCTCTGATAGTGTGAAAAACTGTTCTGAGGAGACACAAATCGGTGCATTTTGGACTATTCCCATCTGAGCTGCACAGGCAACATGAGAAGTGGCAGCGTGGCTGTCAACAGAGAGGCCAAGGACCCTGAGCTTCACAGCCTGCTCCAAACCCCGCTGTTGTTATTCCCAGAAAAAATTACTGTCAAAAAAGAAAAAAAAAAAAAACCAACACCAAAAAAATCAATCCCACTTCTTAAAGCCATAATAAATCCAACAGCGAGCGCCTCTTCCATGGTGTGTTGGAAGGGGGGTGGATGTTAAATACAATATCCAGGCTGCTTTGGTTTGCTGCATTGTAGAAAAGTCTGAGCTTTAAACCTCTCTTTCTTTTTTTTGTGTGTTTTTAAATATCTTTTCTTTTCTGTGAGGGGTTTCTGCTTCCCGCTGATTATCAGGTTGCTCGGCCGCTTTTGGGGTTTTGGATGGTGGGAAGGGAGGATGCAGGGATTAAAGCACAGAAGGAAATTGCTGCATTTCCCAGGTGTGTTCATCTCATCACTGTCCCAATATCGAGCAAGAAAACAAAATTTTTAAATTAAAAAGTTCCGACGTTTTCCCATTTTCTTAGGAAAAAAATCCTGAAATTTGGATTTTGAACGTCAGGACTTTTGAATGGGTTCAGTGTCACTGAATTGCCTTGAGTAATTCACTCCTAAAACCTTTAACTGCCATAAGAGTTGGAAATACAGTGTTAAATTTTACTGTGGCAGTTTGAAGGAGCAAATTGATCTTTCTTTAGTTCTTTGTAAAATAGATTAACCCTCAGGTCAGGTTGATCACAAGCATTCAGATGCATAAGTACAGTTTGCCCAAATTTAAAGACTCTGGTTGAAGTATTTGTAAATCCTCAAACGAGGCAGCTGGTGGTGGGGAGACAACCAGGATAGAAAAGGGCCTAAAAAATGTAGATATTCATATTTTTGTGGGGATTCGTTCTTGTTTACTTCCCAGCCAGGGAGCTGTGCCATCAGAACTTCCAAGCAATGTCTTCCCTGCCCAGGAGCCATCAAGGGGTGCAGAAAATTTCTCAGATTCGACAGAGAAGGGGTTGAAAATATTTTAGGAATGTCTTCATTGTCCCCTGTCCCCCAGGACAAAGGTGTTCTCCTGGATACTCTCTGGATAAATTCTTTATCCTTCTATCATCCCCCTGAGGGGTGGGCTGTGTTTATATACCTTTGCTCTTCTCACCTGGGGCTTCATGGCTGAATATTTATTTTGATTTTATGGACAATTATTCTGAACAAAAAGAATTGTAAAGAAATTTCTAACATTCAAGCCAAACTTTTCCCACAGAAAACTCCTTTTAGTGCAAGTTCAGCGTTGTTATTTCCTGATTTCAATATGAAATAAGTTTATTTTCAAGTGACAGTTTTGAAGACTCATTACTACAGCAAGTTATTTTATCTTCCTCTTGCCTTAATCCCACCAACATGAAAGAGGGCATAAGAGGAAAAGGGAAGTATGTGAGAGGAAAGAAGGCAACAGTGCAAATCTACCTGCATTGGATGTGGGAATTTGATGAACCAAACACTGCTTTACTCCCTACACATTCCTGTTTGGAGAAGATTTGTGGAATTGGGGATACATTTTTCCTTTTTAACCTTGCACAGGGCAGAGGGAGAGTTCCACTTTTAAAAACCAGGGTGGTGAACTGGAGGAGTTTCGATTTTAGGTGCTGTTTAAAAGTTTCAGACATAAGGAATATCATGATTTTGTTGAGATTAACTACTAAATCTGATATTTCCAGTAAAATCTCTCATACTGCTTTTATGGTTAGAGCCACATATTGTAGATAGAGGGGGAAAGAAGATCTTGGATTTTTAATCTGATTTAGTGGGTTTGAGTCACCACATAAAGCTGGAAAATGGAGTAAGGGGCTGTGGAAGTGTTGATCCACAGTCGAAAAGAAAAATTGGGAAAATCTGCCCATTTAAAGGAATGCCCTTGGAAAAAAATACAGGGAATAATAATCCCAGGTGGAAAGCAGAGTTCTTTACAGGGAGAAGTTTAGGACAGAACTGTAAGATCTGCCTGTAATGAAAGGTGAGAGAATTTCAGTATATGGAAAAGGAAGATCATCACTGGAAACCTCCATGGCTCCATCATGGACGGGCCCCCAAAGACCTTAAATATCAGAAAGAAAAGAGAAAAAGGGCAGCTCACCTCCAAAAAACAGGTTACAAGAGGAGTAGCACCAGTGTACAGAGCCAAAATAAAGAAGGAAGGGAAAATCCAGATGGGAGTAGCAAAAGACCCAGAGAAATCCATTGATGAGTACATTAGGAATAAGAGGAAGACCAAGCAAAGTGTTTGGTGTGCTCCTTGAGGGAAGCAGGGAGCCATTAGCAAATGAGGCTGAAGTGTTCAATGACTTCTTGCATTTGTTTTCAATTAAAAAGAAAAAAAAAATATCAAAAGTGAGCAGATGGTTTGCACAATTAATACCAGGAGAAAATGGATGAGATCTCAGCCTAGGAGATCTACTGACAGAGTCCTGCCTCTTTTAAAAGGCCTGATTGTTTTAATCTGAGGATACTTGAGGGACTGGCTGCAGCACTTGCAGCTTTGGAAAATCCATGGAGGCTGGGAGAGCTCCTGGATCTGGGAGGAGCACCTGGCCTCTGCCTTTAGTAGAGGGGCCATGGCTAAAGGAGAAAAGGAATCTGGGGAATGGTAGGATTTAGGTTTTCTTTGGTTTATTATAAATTTTTTATTGCAAGTACGTAGATGGTACCAAGGAAGGTGTCCAAGGCCAGGTTTGGAGCACCCTGGGACAGTGGAAGGTGTCCCTGCCCATGGCAGGGGGGTGCAATGAGATGATTTTTAAGGTCCCTTCCACCCCAAACCATCCCATGATTCCATAAGGAAGGGTGCAGCAACCATTGTGGACCTAGCAAGTTATGGGGTTATCAATTTCTTTTCTCCAGAAGAGAGAAGAGGAAGAATGTTTTGGTTTTCAGTAAGGCTTTGGACCTCCTCAGATGGTGGTCTTGGTGCTGAGTAGAGGAATGGCTTGAGCTGGCACAGTCCTTAAATTTGCAGGTGGGAGGGAATGGAGGTCACTACAGGGTGGAGTCTGTGTATAAAATAATTCTTGGGCATTAACAAAACACTCTTAGTACAGGGGGTAAAGCTGAAAACTGTCAGCTGTTATCTAAAGGTCTTTATCAAGATTAACCAACCAACAAGTCCAAGGCAGACAGCTCTGGGAGAAGACTTTCCAAAGGAATTTTTCCAGAGTCTTAACTTTTCTGTAGTTTCTCCATTTACTTAATTGTTTGGGTTAGTGTCTTCTGCAGGTTAGTTGTGTTTGATTTGGTTTTTATGATTTAGGTGACACTTACTTGAATCAAAAATACGACTTTATGGCTAGAGTGCCATTTTGCATTTAATTTCCTATCTGCAAGGAAGTTAAAAAGTTTTAAGAAGTATTGGGGGGGAAAAAAATCAAGGAAGACAGTGTGGGAGAATTTATTTTATTACAGTGCCAGCGATTACTTAACACATACAAATTATGAAATGTATCTGGGAGTGTAGATAATGTACCTTAAAGCATCTCGTGTTTAGGTTCATGGAGAGCTCTACTTAAAATCAGAAATGCATGTTTTATGGTAGATTAGCACGTCCATCAGTGTGTAACCAGCTCACTTTCTGGAGTTACTATGCACAAATATCAGTAGTATATAATGCCATCGTAAAGCAAAGTGCATCCAGGTAGAATTACTGAGCCCATCATAAATAAATATGGTGCCTTTCTTCATCATCAGTATTAAAAGCCATGTGACTTCTTTACTGGTGCAGGAAGAGGGTGATATTTAAAGCTTCAACACTCTTCTGAGATTTGGGTTCTTGGGTGTCCTTGGTTTGTCTGAAGTTGAGTATCCACCCAATAATACTTCTTATTTATCACCACAGCAGAGTTAATACTTGTGTTGGCCCAATGTTTTAAGAGATGGTGCAAAGAACACCTAAACCTCTATCAAGGAAATATTTAATTAAAATTTTAAATGAAAAAATAAGATTTTAATTGGGAGAAAAATTAGAAATAATGAGCAAGTAAGAGCAATGGACTAAATTAGAGAACATCTGCATTGCCACTCACCAACCTACCTGGGTCACCTGCCCCCTCCACAGCTGGGTGGCAGCGGGATGAAAAATAGATTATTTCATAGATCTCAGAATCCCAGAATGGTTTGGGGTGGAAAGGATCTCAAAGCTCATCCAGTCCCACCCTCTGCCATGGGCAGGGACACCTCCCACTGTCCCAGGCTGCTCCCAGCCCCAGTGTCCAGCCTGGCCTTGGGCACTGCCAGGGATCCAGGGGCAGCCACAGCTGCTCTGGGCACCCTGTGCCAGCCCTGCCCACCCTGCCAGGGAACAATTCCTGCCCCAAATCCCATCCAGCCCTGCCCTCTGGCAGTGGGAGCCATTCCCTGTGTCCTGGCACTCTGCTCAGCATTCCTCTCCTCTGCTGCTCTTAGAGTCATGATTCAACCCCTGGCTGGTTGGTTCAGTTTGCTAATCCAAAA
>VWYO01020469.1:6313-19458 GCA_013400275.1 Rhadina sibilatrix | reverse complement strand
GACCACACAAAAACTCAGGAGTTGTGACCTTCTGTACCTTCTTTCTCTGTTTCTTGCTGGCCTGAGCTTTCCTCTGGTCTTGCTGCGAGCCCTGCAGCACTACCTACACCAGCTGCACAGCAGTAGCCACAGCAGGCTGCACAGCAGTAGCAAAGGCAACCATCACATGACCTGAGGTACCTATCTTTGCACAGGTCTCTGCCATCTGGGTGACAGAAGGATCACCAGTAAGAGCCTCTACGATTCTCCTACAATCAGCATTGCAGTTATGTCTCACAAGGCGTTTAAGCAAAAGGTATCTTGCCTGAGGATCTGCCACCTGCTTCTCCACAGAGGCAATCAGGCTGTCTGTGAATTGTAGGAAGGATTCATCAGCCTCCTGGATAACAGCCACAAAGGACTGTTTTGGAGCAGCCAGATCTTTGGTCTGAACCAATGCTGTCATCCTGTTGTCCAGCACTGAGCGAGCACAAGGGGATCAAAGCCAGCCTGCCCATCAGAACCAGCATAATTGCCTGTGCCCAGAAGCACATCAGTGCCAATCACATGCCTGGGATCCTGTGGACCCAGCGTGGTATTCTGTTTGACCGCCCTGACTGCCAACTGAGTCCATTTGGACTCAAAAACGTCGTATTCTATAGGCTGAAAAAGAATGTGAGCCAGACTTCGGATATCGTAAGGTGTCAGCAAATCAGCAGCAATCACTCGAAGCATCTGCATGACTTCAGCAGACCCCAGACCATATTTTCCAACCTGATCACAGAGTTCAACCATAGCTTTCCACAATAATGGGTTATAGGTGTCATGAGTAACACTCCTAAGCACAGGGAAAGCCCAGTAACCCCCTGATAAAGTGGCAGCACCTGCTAATTTGCGTCCCGTGGACTCCACAGGGACAAAGGCAGATGCCTGACTGGGAGTCAGGTCAACACTACTTGACACCGGGTCCCCTGCAGCATCAGCAGGGCCAGAGAAGCCATCTCCACACTCCAGAAGGCGATTTGTGAAGGCAGTATCAAGCATCTCTTCCACTTTTGCTCTGACTTCTTACCAGAATCGTCTATGTTCCCTTGGAGGTACGGTCATCTGACACAGGGGGAGTGTCCACAAGGCCGTGGAGGAGGAGCCACCAGCCTGAGGCCCATGTCCCCGGGCAACCACCGGTTTGTTTATGGGAAAATCATGAAAAACTCCATTGCAAAAGGTAAACAATCAGAAGGCTGAAATAGAACTTTAGAAAAACTTTTTAAAAAACAGAGGAGAACAGGAAAAACCCAAGCAACAGGTGCAGGCAAGGCAAGGCCAGGGAAGAAAGGGCTGGAAAGGTCAAGATGGGGAAAGATGCAATTTGGCATGTGCATTCCACTCCTCAAAAGTGGTCTTCTGAAATTCTGGCAGTGCCATTACTTTGCACAAGGTAAGCACTCTCCATGCTCAGTCTTGGTGTGCAGCTGATATAGACCCAAGGGCATGGAACACTGGGTAACTGTGTTCTGGCACCTTTGTATGGGATCAGTCCCTGGACATTGACTGTTTAGGAGGAGGGGATGCCATTTCTTTTGAGAAGGGCTTTGAGAAGTTCCTCTCTTTGATGGGTGCAATTGGACGGGTTCGGTTGAAGTTGTAGGTGGCAGGAGCTTTCTCAGCTGGCACTTTTGTGAGCTGTGTTTTTTGCCTGATGTGTTCAAGTTTGTAGCTAGACTCTGCCAGAGTGAAAAAATTTATTAGTGTGAACGAGTTCATGTTGCCATTTGAGTGTGGTGCAAATACGAGTCTGCACTTGGAAGGGGAAGATCAGCAAACTCTTTTTTGTCCTCACAGTTGATTGGAGAACAATGACATTTTCAACTTGGATCTGCATTTCGCGTGGATTAGTTTGACGAGGTCCACGTCCTTTATTTTTCCTAGTTGACAGCACCATTGTGTGGCTGTTTTTATGAGCACTCGCAGTGCCCAGGAGAAAGCCAAGCGCTTTTCTATCGCAGCACTGTTAGTGTGGGAGCAGTTAGGGTAAGATCTCCGTTGTGGATCCCAGCTCTTCAAGACCAAAAGAACATCATCGCACATAGTGCTGGGAAGGAAGACAAACTGTTTTATTGCTGGCTGTGCAGCTGGTAGGCTGAAAAAAATAAGGGAATTCTAGCGTGGCTCCTTTTCTTCTAGGACTTTTTTTCTGTGGGACCAGTTCCTGAACATTTCTACTTTTGTAGCTGGACTCTGTGAGATTGAAAGTGCATGAAGGTACTTAGAGCTGAGCGCACAGGCCTGTGTGTGCTGCACTTTAGCAGAGGCAAGGGGAAAGTGAAGGCCAGCACTTACTTTTTGCTCTAGGTGCTTTGGTATGTATGGGAGCTGGACATAGTAAGTTTTGAAGCTGGGCTCTGCAAGAGTGAAGGCAAGTGATGGGATGTGTAGCTGAGCAGAAAAGTGCATAACTCCAGGGGCTGTGTTGCTTTTCACAGAAGACTAGTTATATGTGGAGTCAGCAACAGCTTGCTGTGCAAGTCCCTTTTGTGGTCAATATTTACACTTGATCCAGTAAGTTCAGGTTTAGGAGAGCTGCATGATTGCAGGATTGAAAGGAGAATGTGATCCTACACTCAGTTGGAAAGAAAAGCTCATAGTCCCAGTTCACATAATGTTGCTATCATTTGAAGTGACTGAAACATGGTCTGTTGTTTCCAGATGAAAATCATGGAGCTGGAGTCAAGGAGGGAGCAAAAACTTAACAGCACATGCAGCTGAAATTAAGAAGCACAATACAAACATGTTGTGCAGCTCAAAGCGGCATAAGAAAAACGATACTCAGCCTTGCATCTTTTCTTCTAGGATGTTTTGTTTAAGGCAGCAGATCCTGAAGATCTCTGGGCAAGTGAGATTCAACACCCTGGATCACAAGACACTTCCCCTTTCCATCTGAAAGCCTTAATTAGTAGCACAATCCAGGTGCCAGAAGAATTCCCATGCCAGGAAAAAAGCAAGAGTTGCTGGATAAGCCCTTCTCCTTGCAGCTTTTCAGCTACATGCCTCAGCATCGGTCTACACTCATTCCTTCTCAGTTCTTAGTATGTCTCATTTGAAGCCCAGGGATGGAATTGCAAAAGTCCAGCTGAAAGTTTGTTCGCAATCAGTGTCAGCTGAGAATGTTCCTGCTGGTGCACCATGGAACTCGCAGCCGTTGAACTCCCTCACACAAGCCAGGGATACACATTTTTGTACACCATCAGTGTTGCAGAGTACAAGCAGTTCTATCTGCTTAGAGAAGCAAGTGTCAAAACAGAAGGCATTCCTAAACTATCCACTTCTCTTAGCAGCCGTTAAACTACATCTGTCACACCGCAGCTTTGTACCTTCCTACTCACAAATATGTGCCATCACAGGTCTCACTCTCAGCTCCCCTTGCAAGTGTCCAGCAGCTGCTCCCTTAAAAATGGCTCAAGAGGAAAAAGTCAGCTTTGGTCTGCACCTTCCTCTTGCCCCATGTCAGCCACACCAAAAATGCTTTTTTTGTGTATTTTCCTTCTCAGTCTCCTCTGCTGTCACAGCTACAGGTGGACTGAAGCTGGACAGATAAATTTGGCCATAACGAGAAACTCAATTTGGCTAGCCTAGTTCATTAAAGAATAGAAGTAAACAAGTCCAGGTGAGGCAATGATAGGTTACATTCAAATTCAAACAGGGAATCCCTGCCAATCTCATTTTTGGGTTGGACTCAATGATATTGGAGTTCTCTTCCAACCTTGTGATTCTGTGATTCTGTGAGATCATCTTCACCTCTGGGAACAGAGGTCTTTTTCTCTCCCTGGGGGCAAATGGTCTTTTTAACTCATCTTCCTCTCTGTTCAAGGTTCTTATGAAATCACAGCTACTTCAACATTTACTTGCTTTAGCACAAATGCCTTTGCTCATATCTGCAATTTGAACACTTCGTCTCCCCATATTGTTTTCACGAATTAAAGGGATATTTTAGTGTATCAGCAGTCTATCTTACAAAAGAATTTCAGCCTAAGACAAAGGCATCATCTCATTCTCCTCCCATCTGGGACTAGACTCCTCCTTCACTTGGTGTCTTCATGTTGTTTCTCTATTGTGTCTTCACTCTTTTTCTCTCACTTGAGGGAGGATTAGTGCTTTGCAAGTTTCATCTGTGCAATAAAAGAGTTAATGCTTTGCCCGGGACCTGCAGTGGTCATGATGGTTGAAGCAGTCACGATGATGGATTCAGGCTGTGCTGGGGACTGTGCCAGCAGCTGGGGGCCCCAGCTGGATTCAATTCCAGCTGCAGGGCCACTCTCTGCACAGCTGCAGAGTCATCCCTGGTCTCAGCTGCATGATCTCTCACGGTGCCGGGATAGCACTTTGGCAAGATGACTTGGTAGCGGTGTCCAGAGCAGTTTATGGTGGAGGATTCTTCAGAGGCCTTGCTAGGGGAGGGAAGTGGCTAGGGTCTCAGCAGCATGCTGTGCAGCTGATGGCCTCCCCCTCCCCTGCCCAGCAGCCACTGGGGCCCAGCCCAGTCCCACCAGGCCACATGGAGGGGGCTGGGCCAGCCTGTTACCTGTTCCCAGGCCAAAAGGAAAGAGAGCTTTTGAGGGGTTTGTTTGATTTTTAACATGTGTGTTCACAGAGGTGTGTTTAGCTTCCTAGTGGTTTAACAAGGTGTCGGTGTTCAAAACTAGTCACTGATTGGTTTTGTCAGGCACAAAGGAGACTCTTAGCAGCTTCTCTTCAAAAAATTATTTCCGTGGGTGGTTTCTTCCCTCCTCACAAAATGTAAATCAATGCAAAACCAACACAGTGAGTTTAACAAATTAATGTTATCAAATGTTACTCCCGTGTTTCAATACATGGAAACAGAACACTGAATCACCAGGGCTCATCAGGGTAGCTGTTGGACCAGTGACATTCCACCACTGTTTCCATGAGCAGCATGTTGGACTGCCATCCTTTTGGATCAGCCAAGTCTATACACTTCTAGGCTTCAACAGGAAAAATTAAACTTTCTCTGATGCAATGGTTCCTCTTAAATCATGCAATGCTGAGACTGGGAGCCATGTATATTTTGTTGAGGATTAAAAGAATGTCATACAGAAGATGGCCTTTCAAAAGCAGCAAATAGCTATCTTTACCTAGGCAAATATGTAAGAACATAACACTACAAATGACTATGTGTTATATAGTCCAGCCAAGTTCTAATCCATGCCAAATGCAGATCCCTTATAACTATAGACCAGGGACTAAAGGATTAGCAGAATAACTATTTTCTCCCTCCTAAATACAGAAAAACTATTTCCTCCTTCCTAAATACTGTTATGGAGTTTTACAAGGGGTCTCATTGTGGCTAGAACCTTAGCTCCAATCTCTTGATATTCTTTGCTATGAATTAGTCTTCCTTCAAAAGCTCATTCTGAGAAAATGAAATGGTGTGGGAATACAGCTAGAGAGCAGGACTGTGAGTAGTGCTCAGCTCATGACAGAAGTGGACATGTTAGCACTGGCAAGCCATAAACCCTGGCAGCTTAGAGCAGAACCCTGAAGAAAGAAGCAAGAGGTAACGGTGTGCTTGGGTGTACTTTGGTATGCAAGTCCGTCCACGTTTGTGCGAGTCTGTGCTAGTTTATAGTTAAGCAGTGTTATTAAGAAACATAAGATACAGTTGCTATAGTTATCATTGCTTAAGCGAGCAGCTACTTTTAGTTACAGTTGAAAAGGTATATATACTAAGCTTTGTGATCAATAAACTGACTTTTTGCATCCAAGCAATCATTGCCGTCAAAACGGTTCTTGGTCCCAGAAGGCCCAGCATAATCAGATGACACTGCCCTGACATTGTTCTCCTTCTCAGCTTTCTACAAAAATGTTCCATGACGCTGGGAACAATGAAGAGGGGAAGAGTAGTAGACCTAGGACACAAGCATGTCTTCTTCCAGTACATTTCTTCATTTTCAGAGCAGACGGTAGGGCAGAGCTGGAATGATGGGCAGGCCTGCGGGAACACTTCCTCTGCTGGGTGTGCTTACCTGGGCAGGGTGTAAGAGCAGCCTCTGTAACAGGCTCTCTTACTGCTGCTTACCTGTGGGAGTTGGTTAAAGGCTGATAACCCAATGCCAGAGGATAAATTGTGTGATTCCACCCCCTTCTCTCTTCAAAGAAAAATCCACAGGAGGAAGAAGGTAAAACTTGGATTGAAAGCTTCTTGTGGATTGTTTTCAACATTAATATGAAGACATGTTTCCCTTTGCCAGCTGGACCTTTCAGTCCTCTGTGCAAGGGACAGTACTTGGGAAGTAACAATTAGGATTGAGGAACGTTAGAAAGCTTCAATCAACTTGTCCCCTGTGAATAGAAAAAAAAAAAAAAAAAAAAAAAAAAAAAGGTCCATAAGGTTATTAAATACAAATAAGTATGGCATTCAAGTTGGCTTAAAACTCTGGGGCAGTTTTACTCATATTTTTGGGAAATACTGAAATGTGACTTGTCAAGACATATGGGAAGGAAAGGGGATTGCAAGGGAAGGAATCAACAACAAAACCTGGAGAACACACATACCAGCAAAAGAGTTGTCTAGAGACAGGTTGGCATGATGATCAAACATGATCAAAATCAAAAGGCTGGAGATTTATGAATTTCTGGGAGTTGTCTCCAGATCTCCTTTATCTGATGTTTTTGATATTTAGTCTCCTTTATCTGATATTTTTTGTTCCTTTACTACCAGTACTATCCATTGCCAAAACTGTATTTTTTTCAAGCCTTTTTTCAGACACAGCTGTGGCCTGTGACTGAAGTAAAACACAGAAAGCAGATGCAAATTCTTTGAAATTGAGTTACCTACCTCATCTAAGTTTTATTCTGAGCAGCTACATACAACTGAAATTTTCCTTTTATAGTTTTCATTTGGGCTGTTGTATAAACCAAGAGATACATGCTGCAGGGCAGTTAAAAACATGTAAAGTTGTTTTTTCTTTTTTGACAGGTTCTGGCATAGATTTGAAAAAATAACAAACAGTTGTGTGTTAATAAAAACAACAGCTTTCAAGTGATTTGGTGTAGTGGTTTGGATTTTTTGTTGTCATTGTAGAAGAGTAATCCTGAAAAAAGTAATTCATTGTATGTTTCTGTGTCAGCCTTCCCCTTGGAGCTGCCAACAGCATGAAACCTTTTAAAAGCAGAAACATCTGTGGATGTTTCTCATTTTTTGTGTGCGTATTTCAGCCTTCCAAAGAACATTCTTCGACCTGCAGCTCTTCATGTAAAGTCAGAGCTAACCCTTCTGCTTGGTCAGATCACAAGGCAAATATTTTGGTCTCTGGGCCCCATCTGCAGAAATTAACGGGGTGAGTTATAGCAGCATTTAAATAGTTATCAAAAATCACTCTTGAAGAACACGTAAGAGCATTGTTCTGGCCTGGTCACGGAACATATTTATTGCTGGGCAGTACAGACAAGCCTGTCTGAGGTTTGGGAACACGCCAGCCAAGCGCTCCCAGCCCGGGCTGGTAGCCCCTTCACCAGCAGGAACCCAGGCCCGCATCGCCGCTCGCCTGCATTTACAAACAAACCATGGCTCTGATCTCAGTTTACAAACGATCACAGTTTCAATCCCACTTTAAAGACAATCTCGACTTTAACCACGGCGGGAGCTCCTTCGAAAACCACATGGCCAAGGCGGCGCAAACAACACCAGCGCGGCTCCCACCCCGCTCCCGCTCTCCCCGCGGCTGCCGAGCAGGACAAAGGCGGCGAGAGGCGGGGAAAAGAGAGGGGCGGGCCGCCGCCACCCGGGGAGCTGCCGGCCCGGCTGGAGGGCGGTCGCGGGGGCCAGCGGGCCCGGCCCGGACCCCGTCTGCCCCCTCCCCACCCGGCCCGCCCCCGCCATGAGGCGGACGGTGGCTGGACACACGCAGCCGGCATGGAGCGAGCGGGGCGGCGCGGCCGGACCGGGGGCTGCCCCGCCTGGGGGGTATTGCTTCCCCCTTTCCTCCTCCTCCTTCTGGCAGGTCAGCGGGGCTGGCGTGGGGCGGGGGACGGGCGCGAAGCCGCGGGTGTGAGCGAGGCCGGCGGTTTAGGTCAAATGTGGGAGATTTTCCTCGTCGGCGGCTGAATGGGCATACGGCGTTGGAAGGGGTTCCTCGTGGTGTCCCGGCAGAGCGCTCCCGGGCAGTATAGTGTCCGAGGTGTGGTGTGCGGGAGCCCCTCTCTGGCTGCAGGGAGAGTAAACCTCGAGAAGACAGGACTGAGAGAGGACCTCATTAATAACGTGTATAAATATCTGAAGGGGGTGTGCCAAGAGGATGGAGCAGAGGCTCGGTGGTATTGAGCAGTGGAGCAGGGGGCAACGTTCAGAAGTTGATGCACAGGAAGTTACACCTGATGGTGAGGAAGAACTGTACTATGAGGATATGCACACACTGGAACAGATGGCACAGAGTGCTTGTGGAGTCTCCCTGAATAGAGATACTCAGGAGCCGTCTGGACACAATCCTATGCCGCATGCTTTAGGATGATTCAGCTTGAGCAGTCAGGTTGGACAAGATGATCCACTGTGGTCCCTTCCCACTTGACCTGTTCTGTGATTCTGTGAACCCACCCACCTGGGATAGACCTGTTATGTGCAGGGTGAAGGCACCTTGGTGTTCTCTCACCAGGGCAGAGCCAGTAAGTGTGCTGCCTGGTGCAGCTGGAGCCATGAGTACCTGGAGCTGCTGGCATGGGGGTGTGCCAAAGCCTTGGTATGGGATGTCCTGGGATGGCAGCCCTGCCAAAGCCTTGGTGTGAGGTATCCTGTGTGGCAGTCATCCTGCATTGCTGCTCTCCATACAAGTGCCTGTACTGCCCATGGGCTGCCACTCTCCTTCTGGAGATAGGTGTCCTGCTGGTTGCCCTGATTGACTTGTTGGTGGGCCTGGTTGGCAGAATGATGGGTTGATTGTTCTGCTTTTTCATGTGTTTCTTTAATCCAGGGGTCATCTCACAGGGTTAGGGTGCATCTGCCTGGGCTGATCCATGTGCTGCGTTGCACAGCCCCCTCCAGCCCTCGCTTGGTGCTTGTTTTCAAGCGGAGACCAAGCGTAAGCAGGTTGAGAGAGCTGACGTGCTAAAATCCTGTGAGCAGTCAGGCTGTGAGATGGGTCAGCAGCATAAGTCGGTGAGCAAAGGGGTTCCATTGCAAGGTGGGAACTCTCACCCACCAGAGGCAGGAATGGGAGTGTGACAGAAGCTGAGATGAGGTAGGATTGCCCAGATCCCAGTACACCAACCAAAAGTGTCAGCACAGATGAAAGGCAGCAGTGGCAATGGGAGAATTAGAACAGAACTTCTCAGGTGAGTTGCAGCCTGGGAAACGGGAGCCACAGTGCCTCGGGAATGCAAGAAGCATGGTTTGCCATCTTCGATTTCAAGACTCTGCCACTTGCAGTATGTGACCAAATAGGTCGCCAAGGGTGATGGTGTATGGGACACAGAGTCTCTGGATTTATCCAGGCTGCAGCTGAAGCCTTGACTGTGGGGATCGTGATCCCCAAGAATGTTTTTACAGTACAGTGTTATCTTCTTGGGGGAACCTGACTTAAAGCTTTGAAAACAGTGTCATGACAGCACAAGAGGTTGATACTGTTAAAATAGCTTCTCACAGGAATAAAAAGATGTATGCTCTTGCGTGTTTCTTAATGGTAAAGATCTTTTTCAGTGTTGTTTCACAGTTTGCTTTGTCCAGCAGAGCATTGTGGCTGGGAACACTTGTGGCCTCAAGTGCCCTCATGGGGCAGAGAGGGCACTGCTCTGCCACACTGGCCGTGGCCCTGGTGCTGGAGCACAGCGAAGGGAGCTCGCTGTGCAAGGGGTAAGGGAGCCCCAGGCAGCTCTGATTTGCACCCCAGGCAGCTCTGATTTGCACCCCAGGCTGGGACTGGCCAGGGACTGGGGGAAGTAGCCTGTTCCCAGACAACTGCTTTCTCTCCTGCCACCCTCCAGATCAACAAGACAGGCAGCCCAGACTCAGGTTTCTTCGGGACTCCTGGCTGGAATGGAAAAAGTCGGTCTGTGGTGTCTGGGCATTTCAAAATGTTATTTTTCTTTTTAAAGGATTAAGTATAAGGAGGAGCTGATATGGCCAGCTACAGAATACCCATATGGAAAGTGCCTAAGTCTGAAATGCAGAATGAGTGGGAATGGGTTGCCAGTAGGATTAGAGTCAGGTCACACCTCAAGGGCAGTGCTATGATTGTGTGAAACTGTTAGACTGCATTTTCTTCAAAGCTGTGCTGTACAAGATTTTGATGTTTGACCTCATGAGTTTTATTTTTATTCAGCAGAAGATTGTTTGGCTGAGTGTGATAATGACTGCAAAGCTTACTGCTGTGATGGGACTGCTCCCTACTGCTGTTCATATTATGCCTACATTGGGAATGTCTTTTCGTGAGTATATTTGCACTTTAAAAAAAAAAAAAGGTCTACTGTGTTCATGAACTCAGTGTAAATTTGCTGTGGCAAAACTATGTTTAGGCAATAAACTGAGGCAGGGTTCCGGTTTTTTGGTTTCAATTTGGTTTGGTTTTTTTCCTTGCTGGTAACAATCTTTGGTATTCCTTTGAGGTCTTATGCTACATGTATCTTTGAAACATACCAGAAAGCTTGCTAAAATTGTAGGTTCTGTCCTTAGTTTGTGTACAATAATATGATTTCTGGAGGTAAGCTTTAGAGATAGTGAGAACTTCATTTCAAGCTTTTGAGCTGAAAACATCTGTTAATAGAAATCTCGTGTGTTCTGTTGAAATGATTTCTTACACTGAGTCGATAGTGATTCAAATTACTTGGATTTGAAATTAATATTTCTTTGAGTAGTTTTTATTTCATTTTCACTTCTATTGACTTGTTTGTTTTTGTTAAGTAGTGTTTTGCCTGTTGGTGGTATTTATTGAACAGATTCTAGGTGAGGGTAATCTGATCCTTTAACAATGTTGTATGAATAGCATGTTTCACAGTGCTTTAAAAAGCAGGGCAGATGAAATGAAGTGGTCACAAATATTTTCTGTCTAGAGAAAAATACAGGAATAAACTGTTGGTTAAAAAACATAGGCCCCAGTGCAGCTGTTTGTCTTTGCATTGGTGAGGGAGAAGAGAAGCTTGCATGCTAATGGACCCGACTCTGCCCTTAAGTTGCAACTTGTACATTCATGTACAAGGGAAAACCTAAATGAAACATAAAATGCATTTCTTCATGATAGGTGTTGGGGGTTAAGATTTGTTTCTTTTTTACTTACAGAATTTTTTTTCCCCATAAGTTGCTAGGAAACTACCTACTGGGTACTTACAGGTACTTAAGCAGAACAAAGTGGCCAAAGGAGAGGAGTGTAGCACCTGGCTACACTTCTTTTGTCTCTGGGAGTTTCTCTGGGAGGGGGAAGATACCAAGAGTTTTGGGGGCAGGTCAAGGATGAGGCTGAGGGCAGCTGCTCCTCCTTGCTCCCACCGTCGGAAGGAGGACGGCCAAGCTGTTGCTTACGGTGGGGAGGATTCACAGTCACCGCCAGAGTCCAGTCCTACCTAGGGATCTGCCACCATCTGCTCGTGTGTCCAAGAATTCTGAGCTTGCCTTCTGCCTTGCTGGAGTGGGGCTGCTGCTGCCCCTGCCCCCACCGTTTTCTTGGGCACTGCTCTGGGTCTTTGCTGCCCTGTTAGCTCTGCACCCCCTGCCCTGCCGGGACATCCCCCCACTCCAGCTGCCACTGTGGAGCTTCTGGTACATCTCATCCACCAGGCTGGTATTCCTGCTCATTCCTGCCGCTCCAGCTTGGTGCTCCTCAGACTCCTGCAGGGGCACTGGGATCAGAGTGCCCCAGGGTTTTGTGAAGCAAAGCCTCTCCTCCATCCCTTCCATCTCAGCCGAGAGGGCTGTCACCAGGTTCCTGGTTCTGTTTTGTTGTTAATGCTGTAGTTGTTGTTGTTCTGTTTGCCTTGTTATACATACTAGTAAAGAACTGTTATTCCTGTTATTCCTATGCCTACCTTTGCCTGAGAGCCCCTTAATTTCAAAATCATAATAATTCGGAGGGAGAGGGTTTACATTCTCCATTCCAAGGGAGGCTCTGGCTTTTCCCTGGCAGACACCTGTCTTTCAAACTAAAACAATAGGGCATCTTATTTTCTGTTTCCTCACTTAGTAATTTCCTTAACCTTTAGCATGCAGTCTGTGACTTATTTTTGGTTTATATTCATGACTAAAAAACCGGAGAAGATAAAAATGATATGGCATATGGACTGCCTGGTGCATGGGGAAGAGTGAGTGGGAAGGTGGTAGTTGCTTTTTTCTAGAAAGACTCCTCTGATGCAGGTTTTGTTTTCAGCCATGTTACCTGGGGAATATTCCAGTGTTCCCATCAGTATATTTTATCACAGTTTGAAGGAGTAGGCAGAGTGATGGTATTTGAATACAGAATTGATCCACAGTTTTTAAAGCAGATCAGATACTTCCTGGGCTGAAATAAATAAAATTATGGTGGAACACCAGAATCCTTCATTCATCTGGAAATGGCAAAGCATGTATTTAAGATGGATTACTGTTGTAGAATGACAAGTGATTTTTTTTTTCCTGCTTACCAAGTGAATGTTTGCTTTGATTTTTTTTTTTTTGTATTTTTTCATTACAGAATTATTTTTCCATTTACAAGCATCGAAGGAGGTGCTCATTCTGAGTACCTTGTTCCAGACCACATGTGGTTAGGAATGATGGACACAAGAGCATAGGGCATCACATTATAAGAGGGAGGCTTCCTGTAGAGCAAGTGGATTTAATCTCTCACTTCCACGTGAATGTAGCTAGCATTTGTCTAGCCTTATGTTGGAGCTGTGCTTTGTGAAGGCCTTTACCAGGGGGTACTTTAGAGTGACTGCTGAAATTTTGAAACCATGCCCTCAGCAACAAGTTGACACCTTGTCTTTGGTATGTTTCTTTAAATGTAAACAGGTATGCAGGAATGTAAGCAGGAAAAAAAAATTACTTGTCATTCTACAACATAAGTGAGAAGACCTCTGCATTTTCTCCTGGGGGGTGACTCCATTCCACACAGCTTCTTGTCTCATGACTTAGTGCTATGAAAAAGGAGTATTCTGTATTTATTTGGACTTCAGGAAAGCTTTACAGGGAAGTG
>VWYO01020468.1:176895-219333 GCA_013400275.1 Rhadina sibilatrix | reverse complement strand
GTTACGCTCCCCCTGGTTTCACAAAAGATCGGGCCTATGCCAGACGGTTTTATACCTTTTCTGGCTGGGCTTACGTGAATCCAAAATTCTGTAAGTCCCTTTGTCTCTTGGCGCCTTGGTTTTGGTGGATGTCAAAATCTCTGGCGGCAGGATCTTCTGTTTGAAAAGGTTTCCTGGGTGGAGGGGGTTCCTGGGCAATTCAGATGGCCCTGATAAGATACTGTCTCGGAGCCATCAAGCTTCACCAACAGCCTGATTGCCCTTGTCCTGGTCATTCTCCACCTTCTATTGGATTTGTAATTTCTTTGTTCTCTCCTCTGGAGGCAGGGAAGGCTCTTGTGAAATTTTCCAAGCCTCCTGCTCCCAGAGGATTTTTGGCTTTCTTATGACACTATATTTCTATGACTATTTACTATCATGATAAACATTGTGAAAAACATAAACCACAATAACAAGACTATGAAAACATGAATTATCATTCACCACAGTAACTAACTTGTAAGATTGACCACACCTGGGTCACACAGCCTTAAATTAGCCCAGGAAGGCCGGTGGCTTCCTTTTCCTTCTTGCCTTGGAACACGTACCAGGTCTGGTCCTGGTCTGCTGTGTAGCCCCTTGGGGCCCGGCGGCCCCGCCGCTTCCCTTTGTGGGGCAGAGACGGGCCTGGCCCTGGCTGTGTCTCTGGGCTTCCCCTCAGCCGCCAGCGAGGGGAGGAGAGGCTGCAGCCCCTGATAGCAGCTTGGAGCTCGGCAAAGCTGGCCCTGCACCATTGCAGGTCCCTCTCCGGGCCTGTGGAAGGCCCAGCCGTGCTCTGCTTCTGTCACCAGCCGGGCCAGGCCCACCCCATGAGCCCGAGGGGTGGGCAAGAGCCATCTACATCCCTGGCTGTTGAGATTTCTGACTGCCTGAGCCCCTCCATTCTCCCATCTCTCAGGGCCAGTTTCCCCCCATCTGCGTGGCCTTGAAATTCGACACTGTGAGCAGCAGCCAAAAGAAAAAAAAGTGACCACTGCAAGCCCTGGGCGAGATGATTAACTCTGTCCTCACAGCACTGCTCCTTCTCTAAGAGAAAGAATTGACACAGAGTAGTTGAAACATAGCATGAGACCGAGTCAGCAAAAGAACTGAAAAGGCTATTTGAAGAAGGGAGTGAGGAGCTGACTTATTTGCTGAACTTCTCTGGTGAGCTATAGAGAATGGACTATTTCCTGTAACTTATTAATGATGTTTGGGGGAATGCTGGCTCTAGTCAAAAGTTGTGGAGGGATATAATTGAGATTTAATTGGGAATTTTGTATAGAGTAAGCAGGGGTCTCCTGGGGTAAAAGGAGGTCTCAGCTTTTGAGATGACAATGATTTTAGAGAGAAAGTGATATGAGGCCCTGTTGCTCCTAGGGTAAAAAGGAGGTCTCCATCTCTTGTGAGATAGGGATGATTTTAGAAGTAGAAGAGAATCCTTGTTTTATACTAGAAGAAGCATTTTTAAATGGTACCCCAATATGTTGAGGCCCATGAATAGCTGGGGAAAGGCTGCTAATGGGTGGGACTGCACAATCTGCAAAATTCCAGACAGTTGCAGATTTGTGACATTGGGAGCAACCAGACTGTTTTCTTCTTGTGGTGAATGTCTCCATGGCACTCCAGAGAGACTGCTCTCCCAAAGTGATAGAAGATTATCACAAGTAGTGTCTCTCTGTGTTTTTTGTGGGACAGTGAACACTTGGGGAGGAGGAGCGGGGAAGACTGTTTTAAAGTTTTCTTTTATTTTTTCCTTTTCTTTTAGTGTGTGTGTTAATAAAATCTGTTTACTTTCAAGTTGGGCCTTTTTTCCCTCCTAATTCTATCTCTCAGCAGTAAAAACACTCAAACCACTACACTGAATTTGGCAAACAGAAACAGGTGAATGTGAAACCATCACATTTTGTGGTGTTTCCGCCTGGTGACGAATTTAAACCTAGAACATAGTCAAATATACAAGTTAAACCTTCATCAAAGCAAAAGGTAAACCTTCATCAAAGGAAACTTATTCTTAAGAAATTCTTAAATACAATCCCACAGATCTCACATTTTTGTCTTGTATTTCTCTAGACAAATGGATTCCTTATTGCTTTACATCAGACAGCACTCATGAATTTGTAGTATAGTCAACTCATCTGCTTTGTTTCTTCCCAAGACTGGAATGCTTTTCCAATCTTCTTTTTTTTTTTTTTTTTTTTTTTTTTTTTTTTTTTTTCTTAGAGAATGGTAAGTCCTACCCGAGCATCAGAATAAGGATCAGGACTGAAACAAATTTCCCTTTGCTGCCTCCAGTTCATAGCTATTAATATTATCATAATAAGATTTTTTTTCAAAATTTCTGGTAATTGCAGTTCTATATCTTCACATGTTAAGAGTAGGAAGCCCAATTTCACATTAATTTATGGTCCCTTATTAACTTGGACATGAAACAGTAACAGCAGAAACATAAGGTATTTCCAACTGCTAGCAGCCATGTAAAAGACATGAGTTTCTCATTCTGCCATGCGTTCCAGGACATGCCTAACTGTGATGTCATTACTTCTGTTAATGACTATGAAAAGATGTAGAAATAAATAACACAACTGTATGTTTTAATGCACACTAAGTGGCATTTCATGATGTCATAGATTTAGATGTCTGCTTACATTGTTTTACAAAGCTTTTCCTTGGCCCTTTAATAGTGGATCAGAAATTCTTAACCCAGGTCTCTTACAAACATTATAAACAGTGATGGTATGAGTGAAGATTTTTTCTGAGAGATTAACAAACCTCTCTAACTTTTCAACAAAAGATAGTACCTCACAGTATGCCACTCAAAATTTCAGCACATAATAAAATATTTTCATTTCCTTCACAAGGCTCTTATATGGATCTTTAATTCTCTTAGTGCCTCATGAGATGCCAGGAATTATCCTTTCCAGAAGCACTTATAATTTAAAGAGTTCAGCCTTGCAGAGCTATTATTTATTGAATCTTGTCAGAGCCAGCAGCTCATATGTTCCTTATGGAATAACAGTCTTTGTTGTATATTGTGAAGATGGTAGATTCAACTGTTGAAAAACATCCTTGTTGGCTTGGTTTGGAAAACTGATAACATGATAATCCTTTAGCTTTGTTAGGTCTAGCATTTGGATGAGAACAAATTCACAGAAGCAAGAATCTGTAATTACATATCACTTTTCTTAGAATATCCAATGTGAACACTGTTATCTGAGTTGATTTTCAGTGGCTTGCCGCACAGCATATCTTGCAACTCCAACTGCTAAAAAAATTCTCAGAAGGAGAATTGAAGTAAATATCAATCTTTCAAAATCCTGTACATGATCTTGTCATGTCAGAGAAAGATTAAGAATTTTTCATGTGGGACACATGAGAAGGACTTTGCTTTGTCTATAGAAGACACTTTGTTTCTCTTTGTTTTTTGTCAGTCTTGAATCTTTTAGAAGTATTTGGTTGGATTGATGATGATATCATAGTGATCCAAGAAACTGTAATAAGTGCTAATTTTTGTTCTCATAGTATATTTCATGTAATCGTAATGCTTGCTGTTATGGGTACTAGTAAGCATGTAGTTTTGGAATGTCAGAGAAAACTTCCCTGGCATAGAGGAACATCTCCAGCTCTGGGAAAGAGACAATAGAATTACAATGCCAATAGGAGGTGGAGAGCCACAGAGACAGGGGCAATTGACATCTGATAAGGACTGATGGCCCAGAGAATACGTCCTATCTGGAACATTAAGAACACTCAGACCACATCCTGCACACCCAGGAAACCTATTCAAGCCCGGCCATCGCTCCCCTGATTCTATCAGCTGCACCATCAGGAAACAAAAGAACCTAAGGAAATTCTGCACTGAGCAGCGGGTCCAGCCCTGGAAGTTTCAAGTCCCCCTCGATTCCAAGACCCAGGAGACAAGTCCAGACATGCACATGGAGTCCAAACTCGAGAAGGGCATAAAACTGGCAGACCTGGACTTGGGCACTCGTGAGACCTCAGGGACGACACGTCATGGGACACGTCAGGAGGCTCACCCAGTGCGCACTGACCATTTCCTTGTTTCGAAGACTCTGTCAATTTCTTTACTGGCTTTGTAAATTTCTTGTCCGTGATTTTCGCTGGCAATAAATTGTACTTTATTTGAGATTGGCTCTCTCCATTTATAACAAAACCATGATAACTTCTGGCTCTCAACACTGAGAATTTACTTCATGCTTTTATCAATATTTAGGTAAATTTAGTATCAATAATAACTCTTTTATATTAATTTTTGCAGTTTAAATAATCTAACAGCATTTGGGTATTTCTTTCATGTCTGTAATATTTTGTCATTTATATAATTTAAATTTAAGTAAGTATGTTATTTGTTATATGAGGAAGAAATACACTACAAATTTTAAAAGCTCTTCAAAGAACATTATAATGAAGGTATTTAAAAATCTGTGTTAAATGCCTTTGCCATAAAATTTGATTGGCTTCTAAGAAGAAAATAATAAAATTTACTGTAATTCAGATGATCAAATTCACCTCTGATTTGGACATATTACACATTGAAAAACACAGAGCCAAAAAGAGGGAAGTGTTACAACCAGCAGATATTACACAGATCTTGATCCATTCAAATATGTACTTTTTATAGATATGTACACATCTATGTTCTCTTCCAGATTTTTCAGTTTATCAAGATTCAAATGCAATATGTAATTCTTTTTCTGCATACTTTTTAGTTTAAAAAAATTAGTTGCCCTACTATTCATAATGAATTATTATAAATAGTATTGTACACTATTCATAATGAGTTATATGATTCATAATGAGTCATAATGAAGCCTTTTTTGCCAGCTTACATTGATGGTTTTCATATCTGATGAACATACTTTTTTAATCTGCTGTAATTCTGATAGATTAGTAGAATTACATATAATTTTAATTTCATATCATAATTCAAAAAGATGTCCATGTAGTTAGATCAATTATGTATAAGAATCTGGAATATATCTTATGTAATTATACATCCATATTTGCAAACAGTAATAACATGAGCTATTAGCTTAATATCTTTTAATCTTATCTCTTATCAAAGATCCTTGCTTTTAAGAAGGACAAGGATGCTAATGTTTTTCAGTAGGCAGTATTTCACTACTGCATCAACACACAGCTAGCAACCCTCAAGTTGACTGAGCCAGTTGTACAAACATGCAATACAGCATGACTGCACATAATGCCAACTCATACCTTTTCACTCAATGTGACGGAGAAGGGATGTATATCCCATCAGCTCTGGGATCAGCCTGGCTATAACTTCTGTAAGGAAGCTGAATCACTAAATAGTGATTCCAGGATCAAGAACCGTCCAAAAGGCTCTCAGCTGCCTTTGAATGTTATCAATTCAAATGGAGTTAATAAGATAGAGTGCTGCACACTTGTCTTGGTTTGGAAAGACAGGTATCTGCCAGGGAAAGCTGGAGTTTCCCTTAGGACAGAGAATGTAAA
This sequence comes from Rhadina sibilatrix, assembly GCA_013400275.1. Lineage (NCBI taxonomy): Eukaryota > Metazoa > Chordata > Aves > Passeriformes > Phylloscopidae > Rhadina > Rhadina sibilatrix. The sequence goes on along the minus strand of VWYO01020468.1, from coordinate 213,819 downwards.
CCCCTCATCCCCTCCGAATTATAATTTTGCAATTAAGGGCTTTCAGGCAAAGATTTGGGAATAGGAATAACAGTTCTTTACTAGGAATATTAACAATACAAATGTAGTAGAAAATAAAGCCAACCAACCAACCAGACAAGTAAACAAACAACAATCCTGGAAAACCTTGACAGAGTCAGAGCTACAACCCTGTTGGTCAGGGTGTTGGAAGCAGTCCAAAAGTGAGTCCTCCTGGAGTGGCAGATGTGGTTCTGTTAGAGTAGAGATGATCCTGTAGAAAAGGGTCCAGTGATGGTGAGAAGGGTCCAGTCTTGCTCCGGGAATCCCGTGAAGCTAGATGCCTGGTGTTCCTACAGCTCAGTTTTTATCCAGGTAGGAATGGTTGGCTCCCCCCACTGGGTGGAGCATCTCACAATGGGATGACCATTTGGGGATGTCTGCTTGGGGAGCCTAAATAGCCCATTAGCAGAAAATATCCCCCTGGAGGGAGGACGGGTGTGAAAGAGATAAGAAACACTGCCCCACCTGATTTTAACAGTTGGCCCATTATCAGAAGGCACACGCCCCTCCCCCTCCTCCAAGAAAAACATCTCCCCAACTGCTTCTAACAGATGAAATAGAATACATATTTTTGGTTCCATAACCCAAGACAGCACTTCAAAAAACAGAGACTTAAATTGAAATCTTTACCAAGGAACATTAAAATCCTGTGATTAATTCCCAGATCATAAGATTTATGAGACTGAAAAAGATGAGCTCCAATTTAGAGATGGAAAAATGACAAATTTTATTCTTGTGTAAGGAAAATGAACTCTCATTGATTTTATAGGAGTATCAGTTCCCAAACCTATGTTTATTATTAAGAAATAATAGTGAGTCTTTTTCAAGACTCAAACTGATATTTTATTTCTAAAAGCAGAGTTCCATCCATCCATTCACCCATCCATCCATCCATCATCCCCTGAAGGATCAGGAAATCAGAAGCAATAATTAATAAGAAAATTAAAAGAATAGCTTGCTAGGAATAGACCTGTACATTGAAATATTCAATACTAAGCTTTGTAAATATTCAGGGATTTTATTTTGTGGGACTGAGGCTGGTCCTATAACTGCAGAAAATTAGCTGCTGAAATAGTGCACACCTGGAACACATATTCCAGTGTGATGTCATCAAAAGAAAACCCAGTTCATGTCCTCTGGTTTCCTTGGAAGATGTGTGAGAACAATAGACAGATTTCACACCTAAAACCCAGTCCTCAACTACTGTATATCATGAAATTAGATACATCCTTAGGTAGCATGATAAGATTTTATACTGATAGATGGAAAAACATGGTAAGTCAATGATAACTATGAAAGTTTCCATCCTTGAAAAAAAAAAAAAAAAAGCATAATTCTAATGTTTAGGGAGAGCATGGCTACTTTTGTTTTGAGTTTTGTTATCACTAAAGGCTAATAGCCTGATTTATATGAAATAAAAATTCCTTTATTGTAAAACACTGTTTTCATAACCTGGAATTTCGAGGACATCAGAGAAAAAAAAATAGATTTAAATCTTAAAACATCAGCAACAAAGACATTTTTGTGGAGACAGCAATGTGTCCAGAAAGTTACCAGACAGAAATGACTGGCAGCAGCAGGAAGACCTGAGTATCTTATTATTTGAGTTCAGTAGAATGGATAAATCAATTGCTGCAACCCTTTATGGTCAGTGTCACAGTTAAGCAAGAAATTAATATGTGTCAGCTGTTCTTTAATGAAAAACATGCAGTATCAGAGGGAGCTCTGCTTGCTACCTAACTGAGGCCACATCTAGTACTGATATGAAAAACCACCATCATGCTGAATTGGTTACACTGTATGAAATTGCTGCATATGGTTACTTTGCAAATCCTGAAGGAACCTGAAGAGACTCCATGTAAATTAACACCTGCTCTTATGACTTCGACATGAAACCTGATGAATTATTCCATGAGAATATATCTGGGAATTACATTCCAAGGTGTACGGGGGGGAAAAAAATAAAGGTATGAAGGATCATTTAGATGAGTAGCTGAGAGACTTGCGAGTCTTTGGAGCTCAAGCTCATGATTCTATAATAAAATCAAGGTGTTTTTTTTTAAGCAAGGATAGTTTCCATATTGAAATTAAATCACTACAGAAAACCTATTAAAAATTTCCCTGTGTAAATTATGTGAATCTTGATTAATTTTATTCCTAGGACCAAATATATAATATTCTGGGAATAGTCCTTCAGCTCTCTGCACACACTATAAGCAATTTTATGGAAAAAAAAAAGGGATGAAATCCTGAAAAATCTGTAAAAAATCAAAGTTTACTGTGTGCTGCAATAAGTGCTGCAAGTATTCTACACTCCATTAAGGGGAAAATAAATGAAGTGATAGGGTATGCAAAGCTGCTTATAGAGAGTAAATTATTGCAGCATAATTGATATCAGAATCTGGCCAAATTCACAAAATATGCAAGCTCAGATGGGAAAACTATCCACAACCTGACATCTCTTTTTTGCCTATTTCTCTATGAAAGATTTCCTCCTAAATCAGAAAGCGCAATTCCACTTATGATTTTTAAAAATAATTTTAGTATTATCTGGTTTTTTACAATTCATTCAGCACAGTCTTTTGAAAGCATTGAGATTACCTAAAGGAGTCACTCAATCAGTCACTGTAGATGAGTTATAAAAACTGTCTATTAATTAATGATTACTGACATTACTGTCACATCAGTTATTCAAAACTACACAGCTTAAAACCTGGGCAGCTATGGTATCTTCCACCAAGTGGCAAAGACAATTTGCCCATCTATCTCCACTGATACATTGCCACAAGTGGATTTTTTCACTAATCTCCAAGTTTTCAGGGTTAGCAGAAAAGCTTTGATTTAACACAGTGTCAGAATATGGTCTGTCTCTTGCTACTGTTTTTAAGACACGGTTTGTTAATTAAAAAAAAAATGGAACTCAGCCTATTCATTATCTAATTATCTAGTATTAATTAATAAGGTTTAAAATCAATCTATTTTCCAGCAAATTATATATCAGCATTATTTGACAAACTACAAATCGTTTTTTGCTGTTTATTCAAAGAAAATAGCTTTTGATATAAATGCCCATATAATATGTAATTTCAAAGAAATGGTGATACCAATGTACATGAAATATGTTTTAGTTATAGAATAGCTTAACAATTTTCTATTACTGTCATCTTTATACAAACTTGTAAGGCTAAACTTTTATCCTTAAGGGCATTTCAGGAGGCATTACGAGAATTTCCATATTACCTCCAATTCTTATCACAGAATTCTTTAGAATACAATATTAAAAGTTATTTATAATGAAGTGTGAGAAAGGTTTTTAAAGCATCTAATATTTTACTTGTGTGTTTAAAATATTAATTCCAAAATTGATAAAATATCTCTTTGCAGATGTGAATTCATAAAAACAAGAAAAGGTTTTCCTGAGGCCCATTCCATACTTAACCATCACAGGAACTCTGAGTGCTGCCTTCTAAATCAAGACTTGTATGCTTGACTTTGATAGGTGTTTATTCCAGTTTCTCAAAAACTGCTCAGCTTCCAGATTTACAAGCCTAAGAAATAAAGAAAGCTGCAAACATTTAGGGCAGGAATAAAACATAGATCAAGTTCAAACACACTAGTCAACGTAAAGCAGCCCTATCAGCTTAAAATAAAGTTGATATGGCCCTATCAGTCATATAAACTCTCAGCATAAATTTGATCATAGCTCACAATGATTCAGATGTTTAAATCAGATTATTTCCCCTGGTTTATAGTACCTCAGCTGTGCTACGGATGTCTTCTTCATTTCAAAAATCATGATCTGTTCCATCAGCATGGGGAGACTGCTGTCACTGCATATTATTTTGACTGTGATATATCTTACTGACAACATCACCTCCTTTTGATTTACATTGACAGGACCTAAAATACGTAAGTGGAATATTCTCTAAGGCATATAATCAATTGCATCTGCTGCATTTCTGGTATTTCCTTTGCCCTGTTTATACCATTACCATCTCTGCTGAAGCTGTATTATTGTTATAAATGTTTCCAGGAATGTATGTTGGCATCAGCTCACAGCACTGTTTCTACAGCACTAACAATTTTAAACCTCAAAGGAATCTCAAAAGTGTTAATACTTTATTGTTCTGCTACTCAAGTTATTGTGGTAAATAAGGTGATGAAACATACACACCTCTGTAGTATTTTGTTGGTTAGTGCAAAACAAGGTAATAATGACATGCCATTTACAAAAATAATTTTAAAACTGTTATTATCTTGGAAATATGGTTATTAGACCTTTTTTACAAGAGAAAAATAAATACTGATCAAATACTAAAATCAGCTAACTTCAGGGAAAATGCTTGTGTAAATATCAATGTCCTCAAAAACTATTTGGGATAATATGACTAACAAGTGAAAAATAATGTTTTATTTTTGAGGACATCTGTGTATGTTTATTAAGTTAATGGTGTATTTTCTGACATAAGTATTCACATGCTGTTAAAAGATCACAGTTGAAAATTAAAGGATTGTGTTAAAGCTGGAGGGTAGAAAATGAGCTGAAAAAAAAATCTGATAAACTATAGGGAGCTGAACAGTGGAAAGGAAAATCTATGCATAATTTAGATTAAACAGCATGGTCTGACATAGTTTTGGTAAATGTATCAGTCTGAGTGTTCTAAAATACAATAATTTTTGTTAATGTGCTTATCTTAGACACATAATGATTTATGAAGAATATCTGATATAAATACCATCAAACTGTTGTACTGTGGTGTAGACTTGTAATTGTTCCAAATGGCTATGAACAAATAAAAACCCATTAACATCTAACATGTTCAGGTGAAGAAAGAGAAGAGTCTGTGTAACTATTTTCTTTTAGGCAGCTGAAGAAATGCTTTGCTGAATCATGCTAAAATGTTCTTTCACGGTGAAATTCTAAAAGAAACTTAGCACATTTTATAAAGAGATCCAATGAGCAGCTTGTTGAAGTTTATCATTGGAAGTGGTATCAGGAGCAGTGAAAGCTAATGAAGAATGAAAAGAATTATTGCAGATCATTTGTGAGCTGCCTACAACTCACTCATGAGACTGCCAAACATGCCATAAACTCAGCTCTATACTAAACTCCATATGTGTGTGGACTGTGAAAGTTCAACACATTAAACCTGTTTTGCTAAACAGTGTACACAATTTGTATTTCTTACAAATCACCTGGTCTACCAAGATGACAGGATTTCTTTAGACTATAAAATAAGTCTGTATTAAACTTAATTCAAATTAAATTCCAGAAAATATTTAAATTTCCCTTAATTGAAAATTTAGCTTATCTTTAAGAAACAAAATAATAAAAAAATCCCATATGTGCTATCACTGTATTAAAAAATGCAGAGATGTCAGTATTTTCAAGTTAGAAGTACATATTTCCTGAGTAATAAAGAACTCTGGATTGGATTGGATTGGATTTGGATTCTGTGTCTAAATCTAGTCCCTTTTCTTGAACTCTTGAACTCTTTTTGAGATTAAGTCAATTAAGTAAAAATTAATTTGGGGCTATTTTAAAGCTTGTTTCCATGTAAGAATGAAGGAATAGGGTGAACTGTCATACAGAGTAATCATTCTGCAATCTGAAATTATGTAATTTCAAGGCCTGATCTACCATGTAAATGAAATTAACATCAAAGTATAATGGCTCCATGGACAGAGAAGTTTGTGTTATCTTAATCCAGTAAGGATTTTTGTGTCATCTAATTCCCTGATGACAAAACACAACTCTCTGACCAAATTACTTAGCACTTCTCAATGTTGAAGTCTATGATGCCATTGTAGAGGATGCCATTGTATTGAATAATGCCTGTAAATAATAAAAGATTTCTCTGTATGTTCATTTTTGGAAAGTGATATAATAATCTCATTTATTAAATCAGTTAAACTATACTTTTGAGTTATTCATACAAAAAGTGTGTTGTATTTATATACAATCGTTTGGGTTTTTTTCCATTGCAGGTTTTAATGGTCCAAAATTCCAGCTGTTAAAAATTCATATTAGTACAGTCTAGGCACATATATCAGGTAAATATTCTCTTGCATACATTTTCTTTAACTCCTAGAAGAGTACAGTTGCTTCTAAGAGGTGTCCACAGAGATGGTTTCTGCCACTTGCTTTACAGGGCTGTTTGAAAGCCAAGTTTTCCAGATTTCAGGTAAATGTTGCTGACATTCAAAAGCCTCCTCTAAGAAAATAAATTGAGTCAAGGATGAATGAATTATAAATACATTATAGGATCCACTAAATAAAATCCCTATGAGTAAATCATAGAATTGCAGAATCATGGAATATCCTGAGCTGGAAGGGACCCATAAGAATCATCAAAGTTCAACTCCGAGCTGGAGAACTTGGTAGAACTTGGTAGAACTATGCTAAGCCAACAACTCACCCACACTGACAGCCACAAAAGGATGCATGGCAGGTGAACTCTCTACTGAATCAAACTTCTTGTATTTTTTCCTGTGTTTCACTTCCCCATTGTTCTGAGGTAATGAAAATAGATATTGACTTTTAAATCATATTTCAAATAGGCAACTTTAAATTATTTGTCTATAATTTTCTCTACCTTTCACAGTATCAACACAGATTTCCTTTCAAATTGTGCAAACATTAATTTAAAATTCTTACAGTGGATTTGCGAGCAGCCATGCACATTTTTGTATCTTTATTGGCAGACCTATACTTTAAACAATTAACTAAAGATTATGTTTTAAAGTGGTTATTAAATCTTCCTTAAAACTTTTCTAGTGTTCTGCAGGGTTTTGGGGTTTTTTACATTATTATTATTCAGAAAATTATTTCTTGATGGGGAAATATCTTTTGAGAACTACCTGAGTGCAGTTTCTGCAAAAAGTAGAATAGAATATAAATTTCATACTTCGGTTAGTAACAAAAAGCGTATTAAGACTGGCAGTCAGCCATCCATTGTATATTATAGCTATAGTATTTGTGATACTTGGTTCACATTTGCTCCAGGAGAATTAACTTCCAGTCTACAGCAGAGAAATGGCCAGCAGCATCTTGTTTTGATGACAAAAATGCACAGTTTCTCTGAAACAACAAGTGGGAAATAAGTTTCACACAGCTTTATTAGCCACTTAAATATAGTTATAGTCTTTTAAGTGAGAAATTGCAGCATTTCTTCTACATATCAAGTCTTTAATGGTGTCAACTGTAAGCCTAAAAGGAACATCCAGTGGTCTGAATTCTTCTGCATACATGAGATATATATATATACTAGCACATAAGCCCATAGGTAGGATTCAGCATCTTCTAATAGATGCTCTTATATATTTATATAGGAATAGACAGGCATCACAGCATGTTCTGGATTGCTCTACCTAAAGCTGTTAAGCATTGAAGTAGGTTTTTGGCCTTACCTTATCTTCACATATGACATGCTAGGACATCTTAGTATACAGAAAAGATTTTAAATACTTGATAAAAGATTTATGCCACTCAATTTCTGATGAGCATACAAACTGCTACAATTTGTTGTGTAAAGGAGATCTCTGGATCAATGCTAGTTCAGATGTAGATGCATTATAATGACAAATCTATAGAACTGAATTTTGTTTTCAAAATACAGTTTAACTTCACAGGTTTTCTGCCAGCTTATTTCTTCTTGAATATTTAAATGTCCAAAACCACTTCTTCCAGAAACATAGGGCTTCCAGATGGAGCATTAAAGTATAAGTAAATATATTTTAAATTGAAAACAAAGATGTTTAATTGAACTCCTTAAAGGCTGCTGGGCCTAGAGAGATGTGAAAAATAAAAAGTCAGCTCACCAGGCAGGGTCTTCTAATCTTGCAGGATGTTAATCATGTCCCTTGCAATGAGAAAATTCTATTAGCTATTGCATTTAAAATTATGTGCAAAAAGATTTAAAACAGCTTATTTTAACAACTATATTATGTTCAAAGTTTTTAATGGAACAATTGGATTCAACACAACATGACATAAAACACATTTCCTATATATACATAGGTATATAGAATCTCTGTATTTGGGTGACTGGATATACATTTGGACATCTAATTGGGCAGTCAGGTTGTGTATTTCTTTTAATTCATAGAGTCACTGTGTCCCTCCACTACAGCTCTAATAATTGAGCAGTAGTCTCACAGTGAAAAGATTTTTATACACTGGAAACATCACATGCTGTGAAAGAACCAAGATAAATAGCCAGTCAAGATCACTTATGTCTCAGCTTGCCAAACTTACTGCAACTGAAACATTCCTAAATGGTATCTAAACCGCTACATTTACCTTGCAGCCAAAAGTACAACCTAAATTAGAGTCCAGACCCACCATATTTTAAGTACTTCATTAAATGTTTGGAGTCTATCTCCATAACAAAGCCAGACATCATTAATATTAGCCACTTAAGGCAAATGGGCTATATTATAATCTATGCGCACTGCCTAAATGATGTGAAGGTTTCAATTTCATTAAGGAGACTGCAGGAACCTTCTGCTCCTCACTTTGCACAGGATTCAGAAGGATCCTGATTTCAGACATCATATGGCAAACCAGTTTTACTAGCAATTACTAGCTGTAAAACTACTGAAAAGTACTGAAAACAATGGTGCAAGTACTGCAAGACAACACTCTGCATTCTTGCAACAATTGCAGACATATACATTTGAGTTTTATGTTGCTGACAGCCCATTAGAGAAAGCTTTATGAGGAACTATTATGTGTCCTTTCCCTCCCCAATACTGTACACTATTCAAATATCATAAAGTTTTTGGGAAATCAATCTGGTAGGAAAGGATACTGTACTCCTGATGTTTTGTTTGAGTACATTGCCCGGTCATTCTCTGCAATGCCATTACTCTCTTTTCCATAGATACAGAAACAAATTCAATGAACTGTCAGGCTCTGAATTGGCTCCTGCTCAAATGGTAAAAAATATTTTGTGCTTGTCTCACTGAGAATAATCACTAGAATAAAACCAAACAATCTCATTCAATATATGCGTTTCAGTGACTTTGATATTTTTACAATATACCTCTTGTATATATTGGACTTTTTATTTATTTTTTTGTTGTTTTTGCTAGGCTGTTGAATAAGAGACACTTTAAATGAGAAAGTTACAATGACAGCTCAGATTAAGTTTTCCAGTTATGAATTTAACCAGACTGTTATTGGACACTACAATCGGTAAAATACTAACTGATTGTTAAAAACAAATTCAGACATGATTAGCTGTGTAATATACACATATATATTGTATTACTGTAAAAGCTCTGTTTTATTGGGTTTTATTAACCAAGTCCTATTTCAAGTGCTCATAAAATATAACTGTGCTATTAAATCTGGTTCTTTAGCCTGAATGTGATGGATTACATATTATTCAGTTACTATTTGGGACTGCTGTATGTTGACCTGGATGTTGAGATTGTTAGCATATGGCTTTGTTTTGCTACTGGCAGAGTTGGATGGTCAGTGTCATCCTGGCTGTGCATCAGTGAACTCATACTGTACTAAAAACCAGTAAGAGAAATACCCAGTGCACAACAGTCCTGTACATCCTCATCATACAGCAAAGGTAGCCTTTAATCTTTTGTAAGGAAGAAATCAATGTCTGAACATGACTGATAGCCCCACCTTCAAGGTGACTGAAATTTAAGTTTTGACTCATGGATTCAGAGAACTTCTGAGGTTGGAAGGGACCTCTGGAGACTATTCAGTTCAACCACTCTGCTCAAAGCAGAGCCAGCATTTAATGTAATTTAATACCAGCTACATTAGGGAACTTAAACATGCTTCTTTGAATGAGACAACCAAAAAACCAAAAGGATACCATGGCATTAAAAATTCTTGCCAAAAGAGACCATTAAAAGATGCTTTTCAGATAAGATGTTTTGTGACCAACCCAATCTATTACATTTTGATAAAAAACAAAGCACTGTTGTCCTTGCATATCCTGCTTGAACTTTAAAACCCCAACAATTTTTTAAGAAGAGTACATAATTTCTGTTTAAAAGGGCTCTTGCACATGATTGCAATATTACAGCTTTGAGATTTACTCTGCCTCAACTGAACACAACAGGTTCAGGGAAAGAGGTTTCAGCTAACACATTATAGTTCAAGCTGGAGTACGTGCATAGTTAGCAACAAATACTCAGCTGGTCAGTAGCGTGTTCACATGCAGCTTTGGTTTATATCTGAGCCATAACAGAGAGACAAAGGAAATCCAGCATCCACCACCATTGGAAGGAGTGTCTAACATGAATCTGTGCTAAGAAAGTTACTATCCTATGCAGAGTATTCCACATCATCAAAATGAGTCCAGAGTTTCCAGATGCATTTTTTTTTTCAGTAGAAGGTGTTCATTCTTGTTTTATAGAACTAAGTCATCACTAAAATCATGATGACTTGGGACCGTCCATACAAATGCTTATACACAGTTAAAAGTGTGCCTAGGGAAAATGCCTGCATAACTACTTGCTAGATTTAAGCTTTGAGTGTGAGGAAAACACATGAACAATAACTGAATCTCACACATTTCCATTTTTAGTCTGGAACTCCCGATCTCAGTCTGTTCGGAGAGGTTTCAAATTTTATTGCCATGGTAGTAAAAACAATGACCCAATAGTAAGTCCCCATCCAGCCAGTGAAAATTCTGAAACCTAAAAGGCTGATCCAGTAAGATATTTAAACCCATGTGATTCCTTAGTACAGAAGTAGACCCATTGAAGTAAACTAGAACTATTTCTTTCCTTGAAATAATGCCTTCTCTTAGGTCTCAGTATTCTGCCAAACTGAGACCGAAGAGAAAGTGTCTCATAGAAAAGAAAACAGCTATAATTCCTGTTTTCTGTTGGGGACTATCAATTTCTTTCCCTAAGTTTTTACATCTGGGCTTAGATTTGCTTGCTTAACTAATTCAACTGGCATTAGGAACACATAGTTTTTGGGGTTTTTTTAAAGAAAGGCTATGTTGGAGAATAAAAAAACTTACAATGAAAATAAAACAGCACAGCTGAAAACAAAAAAGAATTTTTTCCAAACAATTCTGAGGCAACTCTCCAAACTATTTGTGTTCCAGTAATCCCCTACATGCAACAGATCATTTCGGCATAGTTAAGAATATCCAAAGAGCCAGTGAGCTCAAATTATTCATAATAAATTAAAACCAAATTATTTACTGAAATTTTCTGTGGATGCTCTCCCTGATGATACAGTGCATTCCCTGACTACACCTTCAGTATAAATTTTCATTCAGAGAAGATGAGCTATTTTGTGGGATCAGATGGCATCCTTGTTCAAACCTTGCTCAGTAACGCTAGATATTTTAGGCAAATATAAACACTAACAACATAATATTTTTCTAGTTGTTTCTGAGCTCTTTTATCCGTAAAAACAAGTCAGCATATAGGGATGCATACTGCTTGGAACTTAGTATACGTTGGAAATCTATTTTTTTCATTCTTGCTAATGTGTTATGCTGTTAGGTGACATTGGACTTGACTTTGGCCCTGTTTATAGCTTTTTGACCATACCATAATGAGTTATTGCTGGGTGTCTAATTAATACCACACTTTTGCAGAGGGAGTTTTATGACTCATTGAGACCATAAAATCATTGGTATTAGAAGACTCACCCTATATTGTTTTGATGGAAAATTCTGATTTATATATCACCTACTGAAATTTAGTGAATTCAATATGCTTCTAGTTTTAGTGCAAACAGGGAAATGCATCTTGTTTTCACATCCTGCCCCTCTAATCACACTCTTCTGAGACAATAAACACCCATTACACCTTGTACCCACCCTAGCATAAATACTATAAAACCAAGTAAGTGTGCTTATGATACCACAACATGTTTTTAACAAATGGATTTTGAAGACCATCAATCCTGTGCAAGTAAATATATAATTTGATGGGGTCCACAATAGCTGTAATTTGATTAGAGAACTCATACCATCAGTGTTGACCATGAATTTGGAATACATTCTTTTCTATTCAGTGTTTGTTTTAGTTGGGTTATAATTTTAAAGTATCTGCTACTGTAATGTAAATGATTGCAATGTATAAACTAAATATTACTGTCACTAATATCTTGTTTATTTTTTTTTTCACTTTTTGTTTTATTTGATTTATTGTTTTAATTTGTTGACAGCAAGAACCTGAAGGAACCACCCACTATATCACATATACATTCTTCTTGAAGCAAATCATACAACACAGTCCTTTTAAGCTCCCCCTTAAAATTGTTCAGGCATTTTTGACTCCAAGTGTTGCAAAGTAGTAGACTGGTCCAAACCTCACTCATCTAATGGTTGAAAATGTTTATACTAATTTCCACCCTATACCTATACAGGACCGCTTTGCTTACCTATGTTTGCATGCCAAGCACTTATTTCAGCTAAAATAGTAGTGTTATTTCCTAGTGTTCAACTTCATGAGCTTTTTAGAGTGAAAAAATACTTTCCAACTTTTCATTTCACTAGCATAATTAACATAATCTGCTCTATCATCCTCTCATAAGATTAGCTCTCCAAACAGTAATCAGCCAATACCTTTTCCTATACTCCTGAGAATATGAACTTCTTCTAGATCGTGGGGGAGCAGAATGGAGTCCATTCTCCTCTGAACTGAATCCAGTATCTTGCACTACTTTCTCTAGTGGAAATGCTTCTCCTTGTGTTATCACCTATCTCTGTTTTCACAGCTGAATCATGTTGATAGCTCACAGAAAACCTTCCATAAATCAAAACATACATATTCTTCACATGCATGATCATGCATGGTATTTTATGGAATGTTATATTGTTTAAATTATCATTAATTAGGTTATCTAGTTCTTCTTTATGGAATTGCATATGATTATACCTTTTATTTTTATTTTATTGTCATGTCTCTACTTTTTGTGAAATTTTGAATCCAGTCAGTCCCAAGACCTACCTTTGCCAAGCTTTCCAAAGTAGTGTATGCACACAGGCTGCTTGTTTTTCAATGCCTTACCCCCACTGCCTTGTTCATTCTCTTCTATACATTTTTTCTGAAGTCCAATTTAGGTAAAAGACCTTTCAGTGAAATCATTACTGGAAAATAATGACAATTCCTTTCTTACAAAATGAATTACCAAAAAATGTACTAATTTTCTCTAATATAATCAGCCTTTGGTAAACCATCTTCTCAAGTGTCTTGATTTATTGTCTTAATATTATCTGAGAATAATTTATTTAAACTAAGCTGTATTCATCTAGTCTTCTGAATGACTTCTTCCTTTCAACCAACGAAAAATCAATGCTAATGAAGATAAAAATACTACTGTTGAGATGAAAGAAAAAGACAGCCTGTTAATCTGATGGAACCTGTTATATACATGTTCAATTTCAACAGTTCCCAAATACGCCATACTACTCACCCTGATCTCTAAATCTGGATTTATTCTCCCCAAAAAATGCAGGAAATCATACAAGTTTCATCCACTGCTACCATGCCTATGCCCCAGCTTTATCCCAAAGGAAAAAAGCAATAAAAAGTAAAAAGTATTATTTAATTTGAGGGTTTTTTTTCCTTCCTACTAAAGTCCTCAAGAGCTGATCAACAAAAATGTTTCTTGGTGCTGGTTATGACCATTCGTATGCTGGTACAGAGCAAGCATTTACTAATACTGGGTCAGTATTAGTAAACACGCATCAACTGGTAGTGATTTCTCATTGTGCTAAATCATCACAATGGGAAAAGCTTCCTTTGCAAGTACAAATATATCATGTAATTGTCAAATAAACTGATTTTTTTTTAAAAAAAAGCAAGGTGTTTTTGAAGCCAAACTCAGTTTTTTGTCAAACAGTACTTTGAAGTAACTGAAAACTGAGCCCATTTAAGCTGTGTACTCAGCCTTAAAGTGAATTCTTTCCCTGAGAAAACCTCACATTGATTTTGGTATAAAATTTGTCAAAGAAAAAAATAGGAGAAAATTAGCCGGAAGCTTTGTGTAGACTTTGCCTAATACAAAAGAAGAGGAAGAAATAACAGATGATGAAAGAAACGCTCCCTGAAAATTTTTAACTCACATAATGTTAGGCATATTGGTGAATATGGCCAAATGACTAATATGTATAATTTAAATTGCTTAAAAAATATTTCAGACAAATATTTGGCAACTGCTATTTAACAGTTTCCTTAAACTTCCTTCTTTTCTTAAAGATTAATTTAACCTGTAAGCTTTTTTACAACAGTGTTCATGAATGATGTGGAAAAAAGAATGGTTTATAGTTTGAAAATTATGGATGGAACAGTAGCTAGTGACCTGTAGGAAATTGAAGGTTTTTTTCAATAAATGTAAATACATTAAAACTAGGAAATAGAGATCATTTAACTTCTACTTTGTCATTCATTTTTAGAACTATTTTATGATTTTTGTTTGTTTAAAGAAAATAAAATATGAATGTACTTTAAATTATTTTTAATAAGATATACCAACAACATTTTTTAAAGTATCTGGTAATAATAATATAAAAGATACCTTATGTCAATATTTCTGTTTTGCTTAGTGTAAAAAAATACCTCTAAAACTTCTCCTGGTAATATCACCTGTTAATTAACCACAAAAATTCCAGTGGTATGTCTGATGATGTAACATGGTTTAAATCTGTGTGATTTTCAGAGGGCTGTTAACATTTGAACATTTTAAAATAAACATCTTAAAGCCACATCCTAAGTTTAGGGATTGAATTTGCCTTCCAGGGAATTTGTTTCCTTCTATTTTATCCATTTTGGAAGAGAAGGCCCATCCCTGGCCCCAGTAAGTTCTCTGGACCTGGAATCCTGCTGGTTCTGCTCCCTGAAAATGATTTCTTTGTCTGTCTCACTCAGCCTCCCCGCCCACCACCCCCCCACCCCCNNNCCGCCCACCACCCCCCCACCCCCACCTTTCTCCTTCTCCAGCTATTGCCTCTCCTAATAAGTATTAATTCACTCTTTGTGCACCATATCCACGTGCAAACTGGATACATATTAATGATCAGTCCAGACTCTAAACACCCTAACAGAACAAGAAATCTAATAAAATGATACTTAAATGAGTTTTTTAAAGAGTGGTATTTTATAGTAAGGCACCATGTAGGCAATAAGATTCACTACCTTCTGGAGAAATCAAAGCCATACTGTTAAGCCAGATTGAAAGTCAAAAGCTACTTCTTTTGGGTACCCCAAAAGGTCAAGTCAAGGGTACCCCACACATAATCCTATCTAAATTCAAAATGTAACAAAACAGCACAACCATCAAAATTTGAATGAAAAGTTATGCAGTATATATCTTACTGCTCTTGAAAATGAGCACTTTAGGGTCAGGGGGTCAGATATTTTCTAATACTGCCTCCCAAGTCTCTTTTCCAGTGCAACATTTCCTTTGAAGCCTTACATAGCTTTCAAGTGACAAACTACAGGCTTTTGAAAGATGTCAGTAGCCTGGTTGGAAAAGACAGAGTGGGAGAGGCTGATGAAGGCAATGCATATTGTTTACAGAAATTTTGCCTCAGTGATCAATAACCATGTGGAACAGAAAGATGGTTTTATTCTCCCTTTGACACAGTGCCAGCTCCATTGCCTAAGGACTTTTTTCACTGTCAAACATGTTTTGTTCTAGTATCTATAGCCAGTTTAACAGCAATATTATGTTTTATACTCAGAGGTGCCAGCTATGCTTTCACATTTGATTTGCATTTATTCCATAAAATGTCAGTATTCTAATATGCTGTAGCACCTGGCTTTAAATCACAGACAGCAACAAAAACCTGCTGAATAACAAGTTCAGACTGAAAGAGGAGGTATCAGAATGTGGTTTTACTGCAGAGTTTCATTTTCTAGAACTCAATCTTCACAACAGAACTTCAAAGGTTGTGGCAAAGGTTATTATTATTCTCAAACTATTTAGTAAATACAGGTACTTGTGGAAGCTTGAGGTGAAATAGGCAATACTGCTGAAAAGTACACCTACCTTCCCTTCTCCACTTAGATTAAAAAAAAAAAAAAAAGGTGTAAATATGGATGGGGTATGGCATATGAAAAAGCCCACACATATCTGGTTGTTATACTGACATTCACTAACCTCTATGTCAGGAAAATCTGGTTTGGATTTAAGATTTTTAAATTATTAGTCTGTGTTTCTTTTCCTTTGGCAAAAGCAGTTTTTCTAACAGATTTTGAAAATAAGTTTGGACTCATGACTAAATGTTATCGTCTTACCCTGATCAACAATTTGCATACTGACAGCTGAGCTGACACAGCTGACCTGCCCTGGCTGGGACAGAATAGCTCAGTGGAGTGCTATAAGTGTGAGAGTGGTCAGGGAGACCTTCCACTTATTCAGTAGCTCTAATTCAGTTCCATTTAGCTGTATGTCCCTGCCTTTAAAAATGTCTCTGCCGCAGACTACCAGACATAGAGGTGTGGGTTTAGTAGTGTCAAGTTCATGAAGAAAAAGCTAAGTAGGTGTGACTGTTTAGGAAAAGGAATCATTCTAGAGAAACAGTAGGTTGTTTCACTGAAATGGAAATACGGATGAAATGTGAATTTCATTACTTAGATTTAACAGGAAGCCCTGGGTTGTTTTTCAGTTTTGGTTCATTAGGACCAAAAGTCTTAGAACCTGATCTATGATGTTTTAGCTAAGAAAACAGAGTTTTAAAACTCTGTCAGAAGTGGTAATTATGTCTATACAGACATGTCTTTAACTAAATGAGTTCAAATTTTCCCTTCATGTGGGGTCAGGTAACAAACAGCCCATTTATCATTGTCCAGATTCTAAAGTTAAGTCCTTATTTCCTTTTATGTTTCTTTTCCCATTGCAAACGAATGGCACATTATTCTTAAATACAAACTATAAAATATATATAAAAATTTAAAAGAATCAATCATTAAAAAGCAAGAATTTTGCAACATAGTTGTTTCTACTTGGAAGCCAGTAGTGTAAAACTGTGTTATTTCCAATTACTGTAACTTACTACCTGGACAAAATGGACTTTGGAAGATAGCAACCAGAATTTTAAGTGTTTTTACCAACTTTGAGGGCCAGCACTGGGTCAAGGGGCCAGAGAGGATTATTTATACAAATTTTAATTTAGTCCCCTGTGTTAAACCAATGCTCTAGGGATGAACTGTTGTCAAACAGTAGCTCACCAGTTAGAAGAAATAGATTAATTCCTAGTCCAGAATCAGCAGAAGACAGAACTGCTATGAAAATGGCCTTATCCTGTGACCTTTTTTTGATCTCTTTTTTCAATTTCTTTATTCAGGCCCTTCCACTTCTTTAGTCAAAAAGTCCAGAAGACACATACCCTAAGTTTCAGTTTTAGTTACTTAAAAACATCAAGCTTCTGGAAAAGAGATAGGTTGTCAAATCACTTGAAATTTTGGTAAGATTTTAAAGTATTCATGTATGTGAAGATTTGGAGAAGGGTGAAAAAAATGGATGTTGCAATCTCTCAGGCTGGAAGAGATTTTTTTCTTTTAGACAAGTACAAATCTCTTTGTTAATATTTTTGCAACATCGTCACTCATAAAAGGCTTTCTGCTTCTGATATGACTCTGAAGAAATGTTAGAAAACTTGAAGTAGAATTCCTTTTGTTTGCCAGAGCTTCACAAAAATAAGGCAGTGAGAAGCATGGAAAGAAACTGCTTTATAGCTTTGTTTTTTCCTCATGGTACATAACAGAAGGAAATGTCAGGGCTTCCAGAAGGAAACAGTTGATAGGCAGGTGCTAAAATAATTCAACAAAATTGAATTTGACTTGGCCAGTTATGGTGTTGACAGTGTGCGTACATGTGTGCATGTATGGGTTTTCATAAATTGTTTGGCACACTCAGTGATTAGAAAAAGGCAATAAAAGTTAATACAAAATTTAGTACAAAGGAACACAAAACCTGATAAAACTATTTAGCAACAGCACAGTATATTTTTCTTTAAGAAGTAAGTTAGTTCACTGGTTGAATAAAATTATATTGCAGGGTATTACATCTGGTCTATTTTCATTTTTATCCTGTTGACCAGGTAACGTTAATTTTGTGCTTAGTAAAAATAAGGACATGTTTTCCAGGAAATAAATTTTATGGGTTTATTTATTATTATTATTATTAATTGTTATAGGAAATAATCTCTAGAAGCCACAGCAGCTTAATTTCTGCTTATAATTATTTAGGGCCTAAAAATGTTCTAGAGATCTTTAGGGACTTAAGAGAGTCTACTCACATTTTCTCAATACCAGTACAATTCTTGGGTTTGGTTTCTCAATTATTGGAATATCATCTTCATGCACTGAGAATAAACAGGAGAAAGTGAATTTTTTTTTTTTCCAAGTGTGCACACAGCTAGATATTTCTCCTGGGTGATACTGTGAATTTGAAGCTTCTGCAGTTTTATTTTGGTATTTTCTTTAGGGTCCACAGAGAAATGTGGAAGAGTCTGTGCCGAATATCCTGAATAATGAAACTTTTTGCAAAAGTGTCCTGGCAGTATCTTTAAACCATTTTGCTATTATTTTTGAAGGAGATGATTTTGTTGAAGCATTCTAGCTGGTATAGACTATCTGTCCATTAAACCAATCCATCTAATATTTCTCTCTTACTGATATAACAGTTTTAGTCAGCATGATTGCTTTTTTACTTACCTTGGAAAATTGTTGGGTTTGGGTTGGTTTTTTGGGTGTTTTTTTTTTTTGGTTTTGGGGTTTTTTTGGTGGGTTTTATTTGGGTTTGTTTGTTTGTTTGTTTTTAACCACAATTATAGGTATTCTATATTAAATTTTACTTTAAAGTAATATTGAAATTGCACACTGAAGTAGGAAAAATATTCTTCGAAAATGAAGGAAGTGAGAGTTAAATGTCCCAACTTATACATAAAGAAAGGAAATTACTAGAAAATCTTGTCCAACATACCTAGATAGAAAGATGCAACCACTTTGATAAAAACAGGTCGTGTGATGAGAAAATATGTACCACTTCTATTGGGATGTGTGCATTTCTGAACGCTGGAAGAAGAAACAACCTTCCTCGTATCCAATAGCCTTAAACTTGATGGAAACCTTTTTACCTTTCTGACTTTTGATGCTTTACTTCTCACTCTTCACACCAAATGTATAAAAGCATGAAAAGCAGTTGCTTAGAGGAATGAATTAAGTTTACAGGTAGACTTTTACTTTGGATATTTATTAAGCTTTATATTTTACTGTTTTCAGAACTGGTTTCCAACTTTTTTCCTTAGACTAATTTTCTAGGTTGAAAATGGATTTTTTTTTTTTCTTTTCTTTTGCTGCTGCACATTACCCTGTATGACTGCTTGGATTTCATTTGTGCAGCAGAGGAATAACTCTTACCTTTTTCTCTCTCTTGTTAACTGTAGAAATACTCTCACAGGGGTGAAAGTGGGTGCCATTTCCTGAACAACAGAATGACATGGACTGGGCCCAAAAACATTCTTCAACATTTAGACATCAATTTGGCAAGACATGAAAATATGGAAGATGGAACGTATCAGTTGTTAACAGCCAGTCTACACATTCATGAGAATCTACAGCTGGTGTAATTTAGATAAGCACAGTGCAATTAGCAGAGTTGGAATTTAGATAGAACAATGGAGCTATCCCTCTTCCTCTTAAAAATATCATCAGGAGACTATTTTTAATGACAAGTAATTTATATCTTGATTAAACTCTTCTGTGAAAAATTTCAACTCCAACATCGTGGACAATTATACAGGAACATTAATTAATATTGGCAAATAGGGAAGAATATAATCTTATAAAATGCCACCATCGCTTGTTTTAGACTCTGAAAATACCCTTTTTTATTGAAGTATGTTTTGTACAACTGATGTTCAAGGAGTAGATTCTGAAATTTCCTCTTTTTTTCTATATGCCTACAGATAATAGAAGCCTTTTATTGAAGGATAATTTATGGTTTATGTCCTAACACTCATATTTAAAGGGGAGAAAAAGGCATTTTACAAGTCCACATAAAATAAAAGGTATCTGATATACAACCCTTGATTCCAAGTAGGAACACTATCTTGTTACTTCCTGAAGCAATAAACTACCTTTTTTGTTGATTCACATCATTCAAAACAGAATGGTTTCTAAAGCAATTTATATCTTTCAAAGAAAAAAAAAAAAAAAAAAAAAAGTCATTTTAGACCCTGCCCGATCACAGGAACACATCCTGTCAACAGTTCTGCAACAAGATCCAGGAGATAAATGGTGTGTAAAGAATACTAATCAGTTTTCTGTATAAACAAAGTGCACTTACACTTCAGTACCTGGAAGCTTATTGTCTGCACATTTCACTAAAACACTAACTGCCTTTTTAAAAGTCCTTCTGCCTGGGATAAAACATGAGCTTGCAAGTTAAGTTTCATGATGTGTTTTTGCAAGTACCAACTCTGTTGCTGCTATCAAGCAATTGATCAATTTGTGCAACTTTAGTGATTTCATTTCAGTGAGTCTCTGACTTCATTTGAGTTTCTGCCATTCTAATATTTTAGTAGGGAAGGTAGTGTGTGCATGTGGATGGTTGTGAGGAAGGAGAATCACTTCTGTGGTCAATGTGTTGGTATTTTAAAGGTTAAGGTAGAGTTCAATAAAAATATTAGAAGCAAGGGCTGCACACTTTCCTGTTGCTCATCTCATTTCTCTAAAGCATAGAACAAAGGATGCTGAACACATTTACAGCACAGTGCACTCGCTGAATTGTTGAATACCTAATATCAAACCAGCACCAGCAAATGCAGTAAATTCCTCTGAGGCAGCACTTCAGTGCACAGATTCAGCAGCAGGAAGTCCAGTGTGTCCACTCTAAATTCTGAGCTCTCAAAGCCCAAGAAACATGAAGTCGAAGGCATACAAATTACAGGTCAAAGTAGATCTGTGAAGTTTCAAGGCTTCTTGTTTAAATATTGACCTAGAGAAACAGACAGATGTTAAAGGCTGTTTGGTTTGTATTTCAACTGACTATTTCTTAAGCTGTAAATTACAGTCTGCAAGGGAGGAAAGTTTTCTGCAGAACAATTGTGAGGATGCTGTGTTTCAGAAAGCAGGGAGAGGAATGTGAAAGGGCAAACAGTCCCAAATTCTCAGTCCACACAAACTAACTTCTGTATGGATTCCTGGTCAGGGAAGGATAAACCAGAAGACCTTCAAATCCCAGAAACTTCCTGCAAGAGCTGTTAAACTTAACTTTTCTCCCTTAACTTAAAATTTAATTCCAGGTTTTGATTGTGCTTTCTTTCTAGCACTAGTCTAAAGAGAAGACTAGTAGGGAAGGAGAGAGGGTACTTGATGGTCTTTCAAACAACCTACTGTAAAAACATGGGGATTGTCTTTTATCTTCTCTCCCATTTTTTCTATGAGCCCACTCCCAATTCTTATAAATGATCCAAGACCCTGTCTCCTCCCTCCCTGTGGATGACTCTTACCCCCTGAGTGGTTTGGAATGACATTAGAAACCTCTGACATTACCATGTCTTCAAAGCACTACAACACTGGATTCCTGCCATAGCAAAGATCATCATATCCCCATTGCTCCAAACACCCACTCACTCTACCACTAATTCCTGAGTTGAAAATGCCTCACCTTGTCACAACATCCCTATTTTCTCTATCAGAAGTTCACCAAATAATCTTTTATAGTCTCTTTTCCCATTTCTTCTTGAAGTTTCTTATATAAGTCATCCAAAAAAAAAGAGCCATCTTGACCTTCTGTTTCAAAACCATGCTCAAGAAGCCAGATGTTATTTCTTACCTGTGTTCTTCAAATTTTGTCTGTCACACCCCTGAATCCTCTAGTTATAGCTGCTGTGAATGCCAAACTCATCTGTGAACAACTGAATTTCCCATTCAGTTCAAAATCCTCCTGAATCATCCTTAGAGAGGTAACTGTTCACTAAATCCCTATTCTGACCCAGTCATTCACCTGGGATTAAATTTGCCAGCCTTATTTCTCCCAGGGAATTAAAAAAATCCAGATATATAAATAACCTATAGGGTAGGACCCTATGAAAGGGATGGGATTGTAAAGTGCATACGGGGGGAGGGGGGGGACAAACAAACAAACAGAAAAAACACAAATAAAAAATGGTACTATATTGTTTGCTTAGTCTCTAAGAAAGAAATTGCATACTAGGATGCAGGGCATATATGCTCAAGATGTAGTTTTCCTTCTTTTCCAGGTTTCCCTTTCTTTCAGCAACATAAGAAACAGGCTCCAGGCAATGGCAGCTGTGAGAATTCATTCCCTTTGTGTCTCATCTATTAATTTGGTCTCCATCTCGGGCTGCTTGCCGTACTCACCACAGCTCACCAACTGGGCAGCTTTTTCTGACGCCAATTACTTCCACACACCCTGTGGACTCCAGTGGGGAGAGAGGCCAGGGCACTGCCAGCCGTGAGAGGCTCTGCTCCTGGGTGTGCCAGGCACACTCAGCATGCAATCCATCTCAGACACCTGCAGCCTTCCTGCCGGTGACCATGGAGAGGTCTGACCCAGGGTAGACTCTCTCGTGCTGCAAAAGAGGGAAGCTGGTTCACAAAACTGAGAGATTTCACACCAAAAATAATATCGACCCTCAAATAGCCCTGGAAATTTACAAGATCTGAGAACACTTTCCAGCAGTTTGCCTCAGGGAAAAACATAAGTACCCACCATTTTTCCACACATTCTCTAATTGCCGTGGCAGGAGATCCCACTATGGGACTGGAAGTCTGGCACAGCCCACTCCAGCCATGTTTTCCAGTAGCCCAGCCCAGGGACCACAATCCCAGGTGTGTGGCACAGAGCGCTGCCTCAACACCAGGAGGTACCAGGACCATTTCTAGCTCAGTTTCTTGCTGTCTGCCAAGTAGCATTGGGTAGGTATTTCCTGTGGAACTGTGTGGAGCAATGTTTTGTGCCAGTGAGGAGAAACAGGAAATTCAGGACTCGAACTGACAGTGATTGCCTTGCAGGAAAGCCACAACTACTGGAAGATTGTTGGTCTTTCACACAAAACTTCTCCCTCAGGTTCGTACATGCAATTATTATGGATTAAAATCCCATTTCCGTACATATCTCAGTAAGATAACTGGACAAAAGCCTGAATTTCAAGTCTTTATTAATAACTTCTTTAGAATATCCCTTGTGCTTTAAATCCACGCCAGTCAATTCCACACCAGGCAATTCCACAGTAACTTTCACATGGAGAAGCCCTCCACACGCCACTAAGGACTGTTTAAATCTTTTTTGTCTTGCAGCAACAATAGAAATCTGGAAAAAAAATATGTTGAAGGGTCCAGATAGGTTGTACATGTGGTGATTTGCTACTCAATATCATCAAGTCAGACTTATTTTTAAATGGAAAGTAAATGCTATTGAAAATATTTTTATTCCTCTACAAACTTAGCTCCCATTCATTTGATAAATATTTTCTGCAATGTGTTATTGGCCCAAAGGTTATGCAACCTCTTAATGCAAACCTCTGCATGGCAATACACATGTCAAGGTGGTAACACATTGCATTAACAGAGAATTCAACAACCTCTTTGAAAAGAGCTTTGGTTTTTTAAGTTTTATCAGAATTGTGATACGAATAAACCCCTGTAATGTCATTGACTTCATTATAATATAACAGCTGTCAACATTTGCATTTTTCTCTAGTTTATCTCCACAGAATTGACAATAAGTAGTTTTCCCACATCACAGTGCTACTAGAGAATTATTTTTACATGGCTAAGATAATGTCACAGGAGTATTCATTAATATGACAAAATTTCATTTAAAGCTGTCATAAAGCCTCTTTCTTAAAAATTGAATGATAATACCTGCCAAATACATCTTGCTTCAGCAGAACACTACTACTTAAGACAATATGCATATAGACACTCTCAGAAGATCCTGTAGGATCAGTTGGGTATTCATGAACTGGTTCATATGTGGTGTTTTGAACACATAAGAATAGGACATGTTACTGCGATCTCCTGATTTGATTTTCCACACTTAGAAAAACCTTAATGAAGGACCATGTTAGCCCAGATACAAAATTATTTGTATTAATGAAGAGTGTTTTCTAAATACAATAGTTATTCCACTTTGAAATGCAATTCCCTTTCAATATAATTAACTTTGCAAATGAATTCTCGTGTGGAATTATTCAGGAATAGCTAATTTCTTATGTTATCAAGCTCTAATGAAGCTTCACAGCTTCTGTAATATAGACAAAAGAGTATCACCTTTGTAAGACAACAAATGCAAAGCAAAATATCCAGGAAAAATGAAGTTGTTTGTATGACTTGAATTAAGACCTCCAGACACTCTTGTATACACACACCTAGCATTAACTAACCCACTTCTCTCCCGTATAGGTTAATAACCTATCACAGGTTGTGAAACAAGTAACAAAGTTGTGTGATTAAAATGAAAATCTTTTCTATCTGTAGAAAATTGTCATATGGCTAAACCAAAATAAATCCTACCAAATTTACTTGTTGGTGATTCATAACTAAAAAGGTTTTTTTCTATTTAAAAAACTTACTTCTTTTAAGAATAAAATTTAACAAAGCATAAAGATTCTGATCTAGACAGGCAATCCCAGACATATTCATTTTTGAGACAATAAACCTATAATGTATGCATTTACATATTCTTATTGCTTAAGAAAGTAATGATGTCATAATCACGTAGCAGGGTTTGAAAAACTTCTCACATGTGCTTGTCCCCTTGAAACAGTAGTTCATGTCTCCTTTTGGATAACTTATCGACATACACTGAGTATTTATAGATGATTAAAAAATGTTTTGCTAATACTTTCCACGAAGCAGGCTGCAATAGTATTTAAATCATCCAAACCACACTTACATGTTACAGTTTAACTTAAGTCAATGACTCTAGGAATAAACTATTTACTTTAAACAAATAATGTTATTGGAATAAAACATTATTACATAATATTATCTCACTAGGATTGACAATTTAATATCTATTTTCTTCTCATAACTGAAAAAAATCCTTAATCAAATCCAGTAAATTACCACAAGTTGCTTAAACCCCACTGGCATTAAAATTATTCTTCCACTTTTAGGTACCATTAACTGTAGCTCTGTGCATCCTCTTTCTTCAGATGACAATTATTCAGTGTACTTGAGCAAGATCAACAATTCCATCATAGTGGACACTCCAGTAGTTTGATTGGCACCATGGAGAACTCCAGCTGCTAAATCTTAAATTCTTTAAAGCAGTGAACAAGAAAAACAATTTGCATAGTAAATTCTTTTGTGTTCATTGAGATTGTTCATATCACTACGGAATTTGATGGGTGAATAAGGAGTCAAAAATCTGGCCATGAGAAAATAAACCTCATTAAGGCTTATTTCTTCTTTTTGAAAACATAATGGATGTGAAAGTATAACGAAGTATTTCTGCAAATTGTGAAGCAGCAGCACATCCACACCGAGTAACTTCCTGTTATCTGTACAAACTGCAAGATGCTTGCTCATACTTGAGAAGGAATTCCTTGCAGTTCATTTTGCAGAGAAGATAGAAATGGTGCTCATTCTTGTCTTGAAATTGTATTTCTACATGAATGGTAAATATTTGTTAAAATGTGACTTGGAGTCACTGATTATTATATCTTGTTTCCTTTGGCAACTGAAGGCTTGAAGGTACTCTTTGACACCAGCTATTAGTGGTCTAACCTTTCCACTCTGAAGACATGAATTCAAGCCATGCTAAGAGGAGGTTTTGTCCCTGTGCCCAAGGACACAGTTTGGCATGCATATTTATAAAACTTGTTTAGAGCTGGACAAGGTATGCAAACCTTGCTCTCAGGAAATCCATGACAGCTCTCCTTTTGGCTTCAACCAGCTAGGCTTTCCCCTAAGGCCAAGAATATAAAAGTGTCACAAGAGATCTGCCTAAACTTTAGCTTCCTCTTTGGCTCTTTCACTTCTTGGCAACACTTCAATTTTTCTTGGCTAGCTTTCCAAAATTCTGGTGAAGAGAATACAAAAAAAAAGAAACAAAGAAAAAACCCGAAACTTTGTCTTGCCTCTTGACTATTTCAGGATCCCGTTTTTCCTTTAAGTTGCATCTGGTTCGATCTATTCTTTCTTGCACCAGCCAGAACAGTCCCTTTGGGACATTCTCCTGACTCAAGAGCCCAGAAAATTTTGGACTCCTTTCCTTTCTGATCTGGCAAATCCTCTATACCAAAGGACAAGCTCTAGGTGGCTTACATCCAGTAATATAATAGTTGTTTCCATAAACAGTCATTATTTTCTTTTACAAAATTTTCTCAGATTTCTGAAGACTTTACTTGGTTTACTTATACACATGGGGTTTGTTGTTTTTTTTTTATTAGACCCCTCCTTTAACTGAAATCTCATTTTATAGCATATTTTCTACTTGTGTGACTTGCTGTCCTTTAGGTGTGTTGAACTTTAGCATGGTGTTTAGTTAGCTGTGATTTGAATGAACTTTCTGGTGAATTACTACAGTCTAAGCAAGGACAGCCTCTGGTGCCAGTCTCTGCAATTATCCATTTTAAGAAGCAACCACTTAAAATGTCAAGAAATAGTTTTCACAAGTATTATACATTTGTATGTGCTACAAGTGGGTAGCAGAAGTCCCCTGTTATGAGTCTTGTTAGATTTTTGTAGCCTCCCTGATCACACTTACTGCTGAGCCCTAAACTTTGGGGTTTGGTGGGGTTTTTTTTGTTTTGTTTTATTTTGGTTTTGGTTTTTTTGGTTTTGGTTTTTTTTTTTTTTTCATTTTGTTGGGGGTTTTTTTGGTTTTTTGGGGGTTCTTTTGTGGTTTTTTTTGTTTGTTTGTTTTAGTTGTTTGTTGTTGTTGTTGGTTTGGTTTGGTTTATTTTGGGGGTTTTTTTTTGTTTTGTTTTGTTTTTGTTTTTTGTTTTGTTTTGTCCAGGCTGGTAGTAGTGCCTTGCCAACAGAGACTATTACATCCTGGCATTCTAGTCACACAGATGAAACTTTTATAAGATAAAGATAAAATGGAGAAAAAATAAATCATCAAGGAAATGATGATTCATTTCCAGGACTCGGATAAACTTAGCAATATAACTTAGCAGATCTTAGCTTAGATCTGTACTGTCAGGAACAGTAGCAGAGCATCAGGTACCAAACAGGGAGCAGTTACAACTGAGCAGACACTCACTCGTGCTTACCCGAGGCTTACATGCCCTTTGGAGTGGGACACAGCTGGAGAGAAGGAGACCAGAGCAGAGATTTGGCAACATAGGCTTGGACAGAAACGTAAGTTAAAAGTACTTATAAAAGTATATCTAACTCTGTCATCCACAAGGTTTTGTGACTTACAAAGCAAAGCACTTTTGAAATAAATGACTGATGATCCACTTGTATCCTAAAATAGGTCCCAGAGAAAGAAAGCAAGAATTTGGTTTTTTTGTTGTGTTTTGGGGATTTTTTAAGAAGATGGTATATTTTTCTAAGTAAAGAGGCAGAAAACATTTTCAAAGAGACAGGACAAAAGAGGTGGCAGACAGCCATCAACCTATGCAAATTTAAGGGCTAATTTCAAATTAGTGATCTATTAAAGCTAATTTTATGTCAGATCATGCATGAAAAATCAGACCAATCATGTAGGTCAGTATTTTGCTTAGATTTGATCCAAAAAAATTAGGCTAAAAATAATGCAAGTTATGACTAACTGAAGAGCTTAGCACACAAGGTGTGCAAAAATATACAAAAAAGCTGTACTTTTGTGGGAGAAATTCTTATTTATACATGGCAGGTGCAATTTAACCAGGAAGAATTGTATTTAAGGCTTTTTGAAATAAGGAGAACTGTAAGTGGATATGTGTCCTGGGATGACTTTATGATGCTTGTATCCCCAGTCATTCTGTTTATGCTGGATATTAAGTTCTGCACCTTTAAGCCTGGTTCTGAGAGTGAAGGTGGGGAGAGAAGAAGCACAGAGTTTGTTACAGAAACTGCACTTGCTCCCTCACATTTTTTCTCTCTCACAGATTGTGTTGTTGTCTGCAGCACAGACAGCGAGAGAGAACCCTCCCTTGCTTTTTTTTTTTAGTTAGTTTTCAGCTAGCCGAGGCAGAAAAATTCCCTGTACTGTTGGTTTTTCTGTTGGTTGTTTTTTTTTCGTTTGTTTTTTGGTTTTTGTTTTGTTTTGTTTTGTTTTTTTCTTGGACTGAAAACCCAGAAAAACACCAGGCGCTCATACCTGTGGCACACCAGGGCCCAGGATGGCATTTTCCAGTGCAGGGGGGACTGATAAGAGACTGAGGGAGCTGAGCTACCCACAGCAAGGACTTTCTGAATTTCCCATCTCTTCAGAACAGTGAGAGGTTTTATTATTTAATATTATTCATTTTCTATGCTTATGAATACTTTGCTTGTTAAAGAAACAGGTTTTTTTCACTTTTCTCTAAGGAAATCTTTTCCCGAACCAGTAGGGGGAGGGGCCACTTGAACCTGCTTTCTAGAGGGACACCTCTTGGAGGTCTCCTCCCAAAATTTGCCTGAAACCAGGACAAATACATTTCTTGGTGCCCAGCGTATGGCTCAAGAAAGTGGGAAAGACCTGTACTGATTGCATTTTGGTTGTACTTACTCTGTATTGGGATAAAGCAGTCAGTAGCTATGTTGCTGCTTGAATTCATAATGCCCCTCTGGGTGGAGGCCTTCATAGGCCTCTGGTCCCTAGGCTTTTCTGAGGTTTTAATACCTTTCTGGTCCCTAGGTTTATTTTCTTATCTAGCGATAGATCCAGTATTGTCCCTAACATGTAGTTTTTACAGTAGAGAGGCCTAGATTAGAGTAACTATTTTGCTGGGCTCAGTGATAACGATTTATAGAAAGTTTATAAAGGTACTGGAGTTTGTGCCAGCTATGCTTGATTTATGGTGTCTTCATTCTACCCTGTGTCCCAGTTTCAGTAGCCTGTTTTGGGGGTTTATTAGTAATTGCACCCAGTTTGTTAGAGGAGGAGCAGGGGATGAGGCTACCCAGCCTTTCCTTTCCTTCTTCTCCTTTGAATCTCTTACGTCACTTTAGGAGAACATTCAGTTTCCCCTGGATGTTAAAGAGACCACCTTCCCGGTATTTTATCTGGTGAGCTTCCTCTATATGGTCTGCAGTGTGTCTACAGTGAGGGCTGAGATGTCCAGAGGAGTTGAAGAGACCCCTGACCTAGGAGTGGACCCAGGCGTGGAAAATCCTGAGTGGTGTGGAAAATGGGACCCTATAGCCTAGAGCCTGGGACTTTCCACTTGAACAATTGTGTATGAGACTGCTGGAGTGACTGATCTACAGATGGCAGTGAATTTTCTCTTGAAGAATTTAGCATGCTAAATCAACCACCCTGGAAAACGGAGAATCTGTTTGTTATTTGCCTACTTCCACAAACATCAATTCCATTCAATTTGTTCTTAAATACTGTCAGTGTTGTTGTTTTCTTCTATTTTTTTCATGGGAAACTTCAAGGATTCCTCTTCTCTTCCTCTTAAAAGCAGATTTGTATTGACAGGCACACATCACTCTCTGAACAGGGCTTCATCCCCTGAAGGATTTGGTTCTATGGTCTACAAGAAGTGCTAATGACTGACGTTAGGGGAATTCTCCTATCTGCGCACAAAGCCGACTCTGTTTCCAGTGTCAACGAAAACTGCTGTGCTGTGTGATCTCAACTCGTCTTCATCACAGTACACAGCCAGTGATGAGATAAAGATACACTCCTGAAACAGTGCAGAATTTCAGAGGGAAACTCCACCCTTGCAGAGCATGGGTTCAGTGTGATTTGTAATAAAGACGAGAGCAGAACTCTTTGCATAAATAATTTAAATGCAGCAACTACTGTAGCAAACACACAGAATATAAATGGCTAATTTCAGAGAGTAAATCCCCTGATTTCAATATCAAACCATTAAGAGGCTATATTTGTCAGACCACAGCCTGTGCTTGCATGGCACAGCTCAGAGAAACTAATAGCACTTCTGTATTCAAATGGTAATTACAAGAAGTAGAAAACCAACCGCACCTTAAACCTTCACTTGCAAATGTTCACTTTTCTCATAAATGAATAAAACAGCACCCTTTTCTAAAGAGCACATTTGAAGTGCCTGTACAGTTAAATGGAACCATTTTGCATGCGTGCTTCGGAATGTCTCTCCCCGCTCTGCCCAATCCATTCCTTTGAGCAGACAGGTCACAGCGATTTACAAGAGTTCACTTCCCCTGGAGAGGTTGTTCCTGCCTGCTCACAGGCACTGAAGAAGCACCCTCACATGCAACTGATGAAGTAAAGAAAGCTATGAGATTTAAAAAAAAAAAAAAAAAAAAAAAAAAAAAAAAAAAAAAAAAAACACAGGAAAAACCACTGGATACTAGAGATGTAATGAAAATACACTACACACATCTGGAAGTCCAAAGTTGTGTATTATTTGAAAACTGCTAAGTAATCCTGAAAATTGCAGATGCCAATGAAAGTACCAGCCTCTTTCTTTTGTTATGTAAAATAGCTTTTGGGGTGTTTTTGAAATTAGTTCCTTTCAAAGCAAGGCTTCTAAAAACAAACTGGGTGTCTGTACTCAGCTTTTTAACCTCAGGTGAAAAATGTCACGTAATTTTTCAGCCAAATTCAGCAGAAGAGGCTCAACTAGCTCCATTGTTCATCATCTCATTCATTCTGGTTTGTTTGGGTTTTTTTTTAATGCCAATTAGGAAAACTCATAATGTCCCACTAAGACATCCTTTCAATACCAACTCTTTACATACCCAGATGGTTCACTTTGGAAAAGATTTTTCATGTTTTCATGTTCCATTGGTCCTACCTATGTTGGACATGGCCTGTATGGAACAAAAAATTTAAAAATCCAGCTTTATGCATTATTTCCACTTGAAAATCACTCCCTTTTAAGCCTTTGGAAGAAATGTTTCTGACATTCATTCAGACACATGAGAATGCTGAGAAAGAGGAAATCTGGCATGATTGCATTAACTACGATTTCCTGAGAAAACACCATGGATTGTGAAGATCACATCTGGCTGTTTTCTAAACAGAAAACAAATACACATTCATAAGAAATGTAGACTGAGGCACAAGCAATTTAATTTATCATACTTTCAATAACCCTGGTAAATCTAAACAAAAAGGTAGAAGGGCAAATTATATTTTCTATTTCACATATAACACCCAAAACACCTCTGCTTAGAAAATTATCAAAATGGAGTTGTGGAAAATGTGTAAAATAAAAGATCATCAGGGTTCCAATCAAGCTTAACAAGCAAACGAGGAAAAAAAAAAAAAAAAAAAAAAAAAAAAAAAAAAAAAAAAAAAAAAAAAAAAAAAAAAAAAAAAGAAAAAGGAATGCTGGTTGGCCAACAAAATCTGGTCTCCAATGTGGTTCAAATTACCTGAGAAGGATGGCAGCAACCAGACCTACCAGCTGGCACAGCAAAAATATGATTCTGCTGCCTATTTAAAGCATTCTTTTGTATTTTTCTGGTCCAGGAATCAGCCCTTTCCAGCATGGAAACAGAAGGAAAGGAGTGATAAAAATGAACTTTATCTTGTACTCTGTACAAGGGCCACAACAGCGAAATTTTGATAACTGTGTAAGAACTGAAAAGCAGAGTACTTCCCTGAAACAGCAGACAAGCTTCTCAATGGTCTTGGATTTGCTCACAAAGGAATTTCCTTCACTTATTTGTTCTCCAAAATAAACTTAATTCTCTTGAAGCACATACCATATAACAAAGAGAGTAAACTGAGATCCCTATATTGTAAATAGAAGGCAATCATCCCACTACTTAATGGAGAAATAGCAGGACCTATAACAGGCTTTTCCAAAAATCTTGTGGAGAATTACTTCTTTATCTTACCACCAACATTAATGGCACCAAAATTCCCCATTTTATTGATAGGAAAAGTGTTTAGATGTTGATGTCTTCAGGGCAATTTGCCTTCCTGATGAGAAGAAAGCCTTAAAGCTCCTTATACTGGTTACCTTCAAAAAAGTGTTCAAGTGCCTTTAACACCTTAATATACTTACAGAAAGCAGTTTCTATATGGCAAATTGTGGCAGACTGATATAATCTGCTACATTTCACATGAATATTAATAAAAAATCCAGATGCTGATGTAAGAACTTTCTAATTGTCAGGTTTGGTAGACCAAAGTGACAGCAGATGTTTATCCTATCATTGCTTTGACTGACAGATACATAGGTCTTTGTGCAGATGAGCATATAGTGCATCTCCTGCACCAGGTTTGGTTCCAAAACCAAAAGAACTAACTGATGAACATCAGAACAGCAGAATTTGACTTCTCATAAGATTTTCTAGCAATATTCACACTTATTATCAAGCTTCAAATACTTTTTTTTGGCACACAAACATACAAATTTTGGTTATTCAGACTCTTAATGTGAACAACAGAATTAACACCTCCTCCTTGCAAATAAAATCCGTACATTATTTTCCAGAGTACATTAGTTCAATTCAGTTAAAGGGTAAGAAAAATGTTAACAGAAAACCAGAGAGAGACAAGGTATGAGTGACCAGAGTATACTGTTCTCCATGTGTTTTTCCAGAGTTCCATGATAGAAGCAATAAAATTAAGGTGATCAAGTTAAAAGTATATAAATGTGATATAGTCTGATGTAGAAGCCTTACACTAAAGGAAATTGAAGAGTACTGATATCACTTCTGGTGTTGTGATATTGGTTATGTTAACACTAGTTCTTGCAATACAAATACAGCAGGGCATATTAAGCAAATTAAAGAATATAATTCATCAGGCCAATGCATGGTGATAAAATAACCAACCAACAAGAAATTATCAGCATACAGTATACTTTGTAGGCACAGTGTAAAAAGAGTAAAGAAAATGTTGGTCAAGACTACCAAGTCAAAGCAGGACAGTTTATGGCTGTGTTGCCTACACAGGCTGTTTCATGCTAGGCTGCTTTCCATTGAATCAAAAATTTCTTCTTTGCTGGTAAATTCTCATGAACAGTGAGGTGTTTCAGTGCTATGACTTTACTCATATCTCATTTATCATAGCAGAGAAAACTGACTGAAAAATTCCAATCAAATGCCTGCCTGCTTACTATGCTGAGTGAAAATCTAAAATTGCAGTTATTTACCCAGCATATTCATTGTAAGATCAGCCAGGAAAGATGATCAGTGTGCAGCTGAACTTCTGGACTGTCAGCTTAGTGGCTTAGTGACATGGAAGAATGTACTTCCTTTGCTTCTCCTGGACTGTAATACACACACACATAGGTTGTTTTAACTGCTCCTGTTCTCTTTAGGCTTGCCTAAAAAGGTCTGTAGTGCCACCTTTTCTATGTACATTTACTTCTTGTTTTGTAAGTTATTTCTTAAAAAAAAAAAAAAAAAAAAAAATTATTTTTCTGTTATTAATTTAAACTTCACCAGTACTATTCCAGGGCCATAAAAGAAAGTCTTACTTAAAGGACTTTTAGCTACTGTATCCAAAGTTTTCTCTCCCATGATATTCCTGGGTCATTTAGCTTCTCTCCTTCTGCTATTGTTATGTCTTCTAAGACTAACCTGAATTTGTGGTGATTACTGATATTTTTAATGTGCTTTTCAGCATTTTCCCACGTATTTCAATATATTAAGCTCTTGGGTTTTTGCTCTCCTTCTATCTCCCTGCCTCTCTTCATCACCAACATCACACCTCCACCACCACCCCTGTCTTTAGTATCTCTTCAGGCAGAAGAAAGTATAATGAATACAATATATAAATTATATCTCTAGAATTCCCACACTAGCATTCAAAGCACAAGCAAATATTGTTTTCTACTTTGCTCAAATAAACTTTTCATAGTAGAAGTAGATAATTTATTTTCCCAGAGAAGTATTGATTTAAGCTGAAATAAGTTACAAAAGTATTGGGGAAAAAAAAAAAAGAGTACAATCTGGCTTCACTAATAGATGTACTCTTTCAACAGCTGAAAGCTTATAAAAGTATATCTCTGTCATCCCCAATGTTTTGTGACTTATGAAGCACTTTTGAAATAAATGACTAATGATCCACTCTTTCATGAAAATGTTCTTCTTTCTGCCCTACTATATCCTATTTTTGACACTTTTAAAATATTTCATTCTAGTAATACACTGAAAGCTCTGATTTAGATGTTTAGTCCAGCACAATTCCACTTAGATCTGGTCTTCAGACAGATGAAAACTAGAATTGGATTTACTTCTTATAAGAGCAAGGAAAGATTTCAGAAATCCATGATCTGCACTGAATCCCTATTTTTCCCCTCCTGTAAATAGTAGACTGCCTTGTATAAAATTCAGGCTCTGGTGATTGGTTGTAATTCAGTCATCCAAATTAATTTGTTTGAACTGTCCCACTTTTCATCAATAATTGAAGCTTCTTTGGATTGCAAAGAATAAGACTTAAGGAGGATTTTAATCTAGGTCTCCCACATCCTGCCTAATCACTGAGCTTTTCAGGAATTTTCCTTGAAAAGAAACTACAGACAGATTTTTTTTTTTTTCTTTCCTCAAACATACAAATCCAGTAAAAATATTAATTTTGACAACGTATCAATTTTTTTAGAGAAAGCAGCTGCTCAATGATTCCTGCCTGGTTTTTCTCAGAAAGGTAACATCATTCCACATCCAACTGTTCTCAGTCCCAAGGGCTGTCTCAAGCTGTACTCTGGGACCAGTGGCCACTGGTGGGGCCAGAACCCATGACTGGCAGTAGCCCCAGTTAGAACACCTCACCTGTGGGGAAACCTCAGGGATATAAACAAACATATTGGTTTGGATTTAGTAAGAGTCTTTATTCTACCCAAGAAGCAACTCATTTGAGTCTGGAAGTTTGCTCGCTTTTCCTTTTCACTATTAGTTTTTAATAAAAAATAGGGTCATTAACTCTTGACATACAATTTTGAAGCAGCAATTGATTTTGAAGCAAACACCAAAACAATTTTTAAACTGAAAAAATTAAACATTGTTCTTTATGATTTTTTCAGAGTTTTTTTTTTTTAAATATTATTCATCAGATTAAAAATAAATTCTCAAGGTTTTTCCTCTTACTGGTATCTACTTAGTCACAAAGCTTGCAGAGTACCAGCATATGGGTAAATACAATAGCTGTTGTATTTTATCGTTGACAAGTAATATGCAAGACTGCTGATGATATGAAAAGAGTCTAGCTATTTGAAAGAAAATATGCGGCTATTTCTTTTTTCTTTTTAAAGAAAAACATCCCAAATGTGGCAAGGCTGTAGCTTTTAAATTTCCTTAAACTTAGCTCATTTTCCACTGTTCTGTGCAGGACCTGACATTGACAGTCTAGCATTATTCCACTAAACCACCTCCCAGGAACCCTGAAGTGTCTTCTGTGATAAGATCTGAGATGTGCTAGGAGGTTTTTATTTTATTTCACGTAAGGACTTTTTTTGCTGAACTAGGTATTTTTGAAGAATTCTAGTTTTATGGGTACAATCATGCACCTGCAATAATTGTAAGTACCAATTAAATTTACACATTTTCAATGCTCAGTTACACATACAAATGCTGACATTTGCCCTAACAATTAGGTTGTGGAGACAAAACTGTAATCACAGAGCAGCACATTGGCCCATGCTCACGCACTTCAGCAATTGACACCATAGCATTTTTAAAATGCCTTACTCCCAGCTAGAACCTTTCATTCTAACAAGCACAGGCGGGAAATTTGCCCTCCTTTTAGATTGCAAGAATTAATACTTCCTAAGTGTCTGAATTTTTTCATCACATTGTACACCTCAAACAATCACTGAACACAACGATTTTTTTTTGGCCTGCATTTGAGTTACAGATGTGGAACTAAGTAAAATGGGCCCATTTGGGATTAATCTCAACTGGCTTTGCTCCTTAAATTCTTGTTCACTGAATGATTGCTTGTTCAGTGAACATCCCTTCAGAAGCTGTAACTCCAGTTCTGTGTACCTCCATTCTCTGAACACCTCAGCCATCCAATCTGACAGTGCCATTTTCAACATTCACTAATCAGTATCAGGTAACATTTCTGGTGAAAGCAGAGCTGAAACAACAAGTTTATACATATATTTATAGAGAGAGTCTTTAGTCACACCTGATACAAAGTGATACAAAATTCCTAAATATAAGCCATAATTATATTAGGCACCCAGTAGAATTGAATTTAATGGGATTTAATTATTTTAAAGTTTCAGGCCAAAGATTCTCTAGAAAGGGTTGTCTAATCCAGCAATTAGATTAGCTGTTTCACTTACTTTACTTCCATTAAAATGCACATTTATTATCTAAGAAATCAGAGTACAATACTAAAAATACATTTGATTTTTATCTGTGCTTTTATTATTTTGTGGTTTAATTGCAATTATGACAGATAATTGCATATTTTCTAAATATTTGTAGTTACACTGGAAAAAAAAATGGCACTACCATTGTGTTCTCATCTTCCTTTACTCAAAAAGTATGAGCACCACCCAATTCCTTGAAAGAAAGAGTCCAAGACCAAAATTCAGTCTGTGGCTGAAGGATGAGAACAGGAAAGAATTTCCCCATAGAACCATGGAATGGACGCTCCTTCACAAAGCACCAGGTGGAGGTTGTTCTGTGCATTCCCTTGTACCACATTTCAAGTATCTGGCAGCCTTCCAGTGGACATGGTGAGTGCTTTGGATGACTACATGCTGAAGAACTTGACTCTATCTATTGCATTGATCAGTCATTTCTTTCTTCTGGACAGTTTGGAGTGTGCTAGACCTGCGCATAGCTGCAAATGTGCAAGGTTCTTTATATATAGGTATAAAGAACAGAGGGGGAAGAAAAAAA
>VWYO01020468.1:64208-176869 GCA_013400275.1 Rhadina sibilatrix | reverse complement strand
AAAAAAAAAAAAAAAAAAAGGCAAGTTTATCCAGGGCAAAAAATTCACAAGGAAAAAGCCACATCAGTGAAAAATTGTCCTGGCTTTATAATGTGATCAAATAATGCTGAGGTACAAACATGTAAGTTACTGCATTACATGCTTCAGATCTCCAAATTGGTAATATTCAAGATAATAGTAATTAATTTCACTAGAAATTTAATAAAAAGAGAAAAGTAGTCTGATAAAGAAATGATAAAGAATGATAAACTCATTCGTGCAAAAATAAAATTCTATAAAAAAAAGAAACTGTCCTAAAATAAACAGAAAAGACATGCAAATCAGAAACAAGTCTGGATTGTTCAATGATTAGAATACCTTCTCAGTTCCTAATACGAAAGAGAATCTTTAAAACAGACTAGAATGCAATTAAGCAGCAAAAATCCGAATGATGTGCCTCCTGTTTGTTTCACTGCCCATTAAATCAAGCTTAGTACTATAAACTGATGGAAGAGACAAGATTAGCCTAAAAAGGAGTAACTGGGAGTGCATGACTCAGGAATGAGAAGTAGATTCCACCACACTGTTGTCAAATACAGCATTCTGCTGATAAATGGAGATGAATTCCTGGTTTCCTTTTTGTGCTTTTTCTTCAACCTTCTATTCTGCCTGTGGGGCATGGTTTGTTTTTCCTGACAGTTTGAGAT
The DNA here is from genome assembly GCA_013400275.1 of Rhadina sibilatrix. Lineage (NCBI taxonomy): Eukaryota > Metazoa > Chordata > Aves > Passeriformes > Phylloscopidae > Rhadina > Rhadina sibilatrix. Next base: position 176,183 of record VWYO01020468.1, on the reverse strand, counting down.
TTCTGAGCTACTGCATTATGGTGCCAACACACACTGTGCACAGTAAGTGAACAAGAAACAATCTGGCTGTTGTTTTGTGCTTTGCAAATAGCAATTTTCTTCCCATAACTGTATTTTAGATCCTGGTACCAGACGCCTGCTTTTAGAAAGCTAAATGTTTCTGTCCCTATATTTTGTGTCTAAGATTACAATTCTGATGAAAAATCAAAATTGTCATCCAGTTAAAATAACAAACTATGCAAATAATCAGAATATGTCACAGTACTACTTCCACAAATTAGAGTGAAAACAATTGCTGTTTCTATTTATTACTGACCTTAGCTTTCTGAGGAATCAGGCTTCCAATATTGAAGCGATTCATCAAGGTGAAGTTCATTCAACTAAATTTAAATCAAGGAGAAATTTAAAAGCAATTTTCATAAATTGTACTTCATTATTATCTAGCATTAAAATAATAGCGATTCAACAAGTCTTCTATATTTAACACAGATTAGGTTACAAAAGTAACAGATTTGCTACTCCTACTTACTCTATTTAGACATCCACTGGCTATGGTTAACTTGAAGCCAAGTTTCCAACAGCAGATTTCAGATCTTTTGCCAGATAGCAATGATATCATGTAATGAAATGCCTAGACCAAACCATGCTATAAATGAGATGCCACGTGCTATTAATGATACATTTCATTTCGTCTAATAGGCTATTTACTGCATGATCTTCTTTTGGTATAAATTATCACAGCTCTATTGAAGTCAATGGAGCCTGTTTATACCAGCTAAATCTCTTCTCCTTCCTGTTGGATATTTAATATTGCTTTTTAATATTCAGTAGAAAAATATGTTGTGATATTGAGGGGCATGAAGAAAAGAACAGGCAAATAAACATTAGAACTGCTTTGGGACTTTTGCAAGAGATGTTGAAAGTCAACATTTGTATAGAAAAATAAAAGCAGAAATCTCATCATAATTGGTTTACAAGATATTCTGGCTACTTTGTTTCAAGCTCTTTAAATTATCTCCCAAGAAAAAAGGGGAGAAGGGAAAGAAGTAGTAATGAAAATGAGCCCTGCATAAAAGTAGCCCTTGATCACACACATGAGGTAAGACAACTAATTACCTAGTCTAGAGATTATTGAAGATCAGCCTGATTTTGCAATAATGAACATTCTTAAACACTAGATTACATAAAATAATCCAGAATCATCCAATTTAATTACTCGTACTTTTGTCTCTTCCAGAATGCGACAACTTCATTCGTAAATACTCTGATGAAGACCATCAGCTACTCACAAACATCAGCATTCATTGCTCAGTGTTATTACTGATGTAATACGTCCTTTCTCTTCTGTTCTAACAGACCACTCTGTTTAAATTGCTGAAAAAAACCAGAAGCCATAACGACCTTTACAAAATAATTAAACGTGATAATTCTGGATTATCTCTTAATTAAACCAGAGCTTTGAAACACCCTTTGTGATTCTATCAACAACTGTTTCCAGATAATCTGGGGATAACACAATTAATCTTTCCTTTTGATTGCTTTCCTTGATCCGTTTTCTGAAAGCAGGTATTAACATTATTAGCCTTCATCATCATCTGTCTGAGCATTTGAACTTAGTTTTACTTATGGGTGTATTCTCATATTTCCAATGGATTGGGCACCTTTTCAAGCTGTTTCTGTCATTCATCAAGGATTTTCACAGAAGCAGTAGCTCCACACTAGCCACATGGGGTTTTTCTTGTGTTAAACTCTTTGGTTGGTTCCGGAGAGCAGTCATACTTTGATCTCGCAGTTTCAAAGGTCTGCTATATAGGCTCATTAGTCTCTGAATTCAATGTCAAAATATCTGAATAGTTACTGTCAATCAGTCAAAAAGTAGTGGTAGATTTTGGAAAGGACAGAGCATGTTAAGGAAATTGGAGCTGAAGCGAAATTTTACTTCACATGATTATTTTAATTGACCTACTTAATTAATGGAAAACCACACAGAATGACTTTAAACCCCTGGAGATCAATATCATCCTTTTTACATTCTGTATTAGCTCATTTTGGGAAACTGAAAGTCTGCCATAGAATTGGCCTTACTGAATGTAAAGGTTTTGTAATAGATTGGAAAACAGGATTTATTTAAACCTTCTCTGAAGAGGCTTACACATGTATTAGTGCTTTATTTCTATTTCATCCCTATTAATCTCTATGAGGGTTGTTCATAAGGGCCAACATTATCCTAACAAGGCCAATCTCTCCCTGTATATTCAAATCAAAAAAGGTGGAGGACCCTTTAGAAGAGCTACGTCAGGTCTATCTTTCCCAATTAAATTGTAGCAAGAGTGTAGAGAGTTTTATATCACCCTCTGTGAATATCCTTCTCCAAAATTTTCCCATGTAAAAATAGCTATAAAAATTTCAGGCTGTTTCCTGTAAACTATAAAATAATTACAACTGCCATTTGTCTTTCTTTTCATATATTTCCTGTTACCCAGAAATATATTAACACTGAAGCTGCAGTTGATTACTAACAGATATGTTGCAGAGACAGATAAAATTTCATAATGAGCTGGAATGTACTGAGTTTTAACAACCAAGGTCAAGATTATTAAAGAGGATACATAGAAATTACTGCTCTATCAGCAGTTATAGGTAGAAAGTATTTGTATTACAACCTTTCATTAAAACAGAGTTGTCAGAATAGTGCATGGATTTTCTTGCTGGTAAAAAGAAGTGGAAATTTTGTTTACATTGATAAATAATTTATAATACTTAAACCTTGGAAGCTCCCATGTTTAATGGATTCCTTGACTTTAACATAAATGTCTTTAATAAATCTTTTAAGATGAGAGCAATATGTGACCCAGTAAAAATACGTTAAATAAGTCTGCATTTAGGTACATTTCTGATGATTAGCACAAAATAAATGGAATAAAATGGAGAAACCATCATATTTCATACTGAATTTCTTCACATGAAACACCTGAAGAGCTTGTGGACTGCTGAGAATAACTGAAACACATGACAGTATTGCAGATTTTTGTGCATTAGAAGTGTTATGTCACCACTGGAATCAACCTATGATTTTAATGGTATACTTACAACATTCCTGAACTCCTGTAACTTGGACATAAAAGAAGAGAAGACATTATGCTTATCTCTCAATAGTTACATTTTCATATCTGGCAAGAAATAATTTAAAAGTCGGCATTACATGGTCCTTCAATGAAACACTTATTACAGAACTGCAAACACTGTCTGTGTTTAATAGTGATTTTGGTATGCTTATAACTAAAATCAATGAACTCTACCTGTGAAAGTGAGGTTTTCCTTCTTTTTCCTACTTTACGGGACTAGAATTTACTACTGGTTCTACTTGTCCTTTATAAGTCTTCTCAAACCATTTTCTGGGATTTCTTCTGAATGACAAAGAGGCATCTGAACACTTCTCTCTCTTCTAATTAGTCTGCAAACTCCTGAGACAAGAGGTTGTGTCTTGTGTGTGTGTGAAGAGTAACAAACTCTTGCCAAGGTGTGGAATGATGGCATTTCCCCTTCTGTAACTTTGCATAGCAACAGCCTATCTTTTACTGCCCCTTCCTTGGGCTAGAGGAAGAAAGCCAATTGAATCAGAAAATTGAGACAGTAGTATCTAGAAGGTGGTCGATATGAAATTGTTACTCAGCTCAGATTGTCCCAAACTGATGGCTGATGACTCTCTTTTCTCCTAAGAGGCCAGTTCATGGGATTGTAAGACCACAGTCCAACACTATCAAAGTCAATGAGAACACCATAATTTACTCCAAAAGGATGGAAATTGAACTCAAAGGGAGAAAAGAGTTATGCTGCTTAACTGTTATTTTTCCTACTCCAAGAGAAGATGTTTCTCCTTCAAGGATTAAGAACAAGGGAGGATAGCGTAAGTCTAGCATGTTGAGGATAGTGTAAGTCTAGCATGTCTAGAAATTGTGAAGCTTTGAAAAAACAGGAGACACAATGAGTCACAGGAGATCCACAGCTCAAAGCAGATACCTGGAGATGTAATATGCTCAAAACATTCATTCAGTCAGGCTCAGAAACTTTGCTGCAATTTCAGCTGAAAGTGTATGTATATGTACATACACTTGATTAATGCTCTACTTGACATATCTCATAATCATACTGTGAAGTTCCTCTTGTCTCAACAGCCACAACAAAGGAAGTTGCAGAGTGGTACCCAGACTACCATTTGAAAAGAATTTAAAAAGAATGAGAGAGTGAATGCAAAAAAATGGCACTTGCTTTATTTTCTGACTTCAGATGGTAAGTAAAGTATTCTGTGCCATCTGCTGAACAATTTGCCTCCACACTGTCTTGTCTGCCACTTGTTTAACATGTAATGTTATATGTCACTCTGACAGGAGTGCAACATTAACAGGCCCTAACAGGGTATGTCTCGCAATGGGATGACAGCTGACGCCGACTCTGCCTCTGAAATACCGCCAGTTTCAGTTCTATCCTCCAGACTCATTGCTCAAGATTATTAATGATAGTTTGAGACTGAATTTGCAGCACACTGAGTTTAGCTCCTGACAATTACTCCCTGTCCTTTCCAGAAGGGAGGCCTGTGGGTGTTATGACAATATCATTTTATTATTTTAGCTCAGATCTTTTTTCCTCGCTGTTTTTTATCACACTCAATCTGTCATCCTCTCTGCCTTTTTATGTGATTTTTTTTTTTTTAACTTAACATTGCCTCCTTATAAAGAAACCTCAAGAGTCTACGCTCAATGCCTTCCTTCTCTGCCATCCCTACTTTTGACACATGGTCACACTGAGGAATCACTGTGGCAGGGTACAGAATTTTTGGAAAAGGGGTGGCTGCTCCAAGTTATGCCTGCTATTAATCCAGAGCACTAAACTAGAGGCTGAAGCTATGTCATACATACTTTAAACTGGAGGTATCCCCAGATACTTCAAACAGAAATCTATGATCACTAGCTGTTTACTAGAACAACTGTCATGGTTGCTAGGTTTATCTCACTTTTGAATGCTCCTGTCAGACCCGGCTCTTGTATTAAATTTCATGGGTTTTTTCATGAGTAGAGCCAGAAATGAATGAAAATTTTCAAACAACTACTGATAAGTTTGCAGGTCCAGCAGCACTTAAAACATTTCATGCTTTCTCTCTTTGAAAATGTGATTTGCAGCCCTGTTAAAATAGAGTATTTTATATAGTAGTTGGAACAAACCATGGGAGCAACTTCATTAAAAAAACAGTTATAGAGAGGTTATTGAAACAAAAGTAGCCCTAGCACTGGTAAGGCTTATGAGCTCCAGCATGGCAATGCATTAACATGTCTTTTTGGCTTCCAGGCCAGAGCTGGCTTCCATTCAGACAGCTCAGTGTGCAAGCAGATCAAACGCGTGACTGTCTGCACCCGTCTGTGCAGACAAAGCCTCGGCTGCTTTCTCTGGCTCATCCTGCTTAGGCTGGTTTTGATGCTCCCCAAAGAAAACACACTAAAGCCATTAAAAGTATTTATGTGTGCTCTCCTAAGGCCCCAAAAGCTAAGTGCTGGTGGTCAGCAGGGCTTCCATCATTTTTCTTGTGGAAAAGACTCTGCTAAATAATCAGACCATAAGCTGAATGCGCATTCAATTACATAGCACATGCAAGCAAGAAATTACCAGTGACTGATAAAGACTCAATATTAGCTTTTCTAAAGAACGTGCCATCTTGCTGAATTTCACTTACAAATGGAATTAACTACACTTTTTAACTCACTGTGTACATAGATCATCACAGATCAAGTTTGATCTGGAAGCAGTAGTCAGAACTGAGTGTAACACAAATCAACCCCATGATGAGACAAGCTTCCTAATAAAAGCAGCACATTTTCTCCAGTTCCCAAATTGCAGAAAAAGTCCATGATCTTTATTTTATCAAGAAGGCTCATCGCCACATGCTGCTATCACACCATGTCTGAACAGCAACAAACCGTTCCTTTGTCCTGTTGTGGTATCGCCATCCCTTATGGAAGTGTTTACTAATGCTAAACATGCTTCTTCATCTAAGAACCATAGAGACTAGCAAAAGTTATCCTTGGCTTGCTTCAGTGGAAAGAGTCAAGTTTCACATCAGACTAGCCAATATTCGTAAGTTTTCAGATATCTATGTGTAGCATGTAAATGTTACATAAACCCCCTGACAAAAATCACAGTATACAGTTTTGCTTTTCTGGCACAACAGAGTACTTCCAAGCAAGGATAAATCTTGCCCAACCATTAGATAACATTTTTACACAGCCTGGTCTGAAATTCTTTTATAGATTTTCATATAGTTAAGGTCCAAAGCCCACACTGGCTTCTACTCTAAGATGCTATTTTACATCTTTTTGTGCCAAATATGCTCATCATAAGCACAGAATAGAACAGCTACATTAAGGATATTAAAAAAAACCCCTGACCATTAGAACAATAACTACAAAGCAGTTTTTAATTATAAATTTAAGTCAGTCACATACATTTGTACCCTCTTGTCCCCTGGGCAGAAAATAAAAACGAGCTACAGGTTAGGTTTTCAGGTCAGTTTATGAACTTCCACAACATATGCAGACACTATTGTAAACAAAGTCATTAAAAAAAAAAAAAAAAAAAAAAAAAAAAAAAAAAAAAAAAAAAAAAAAAAAAAAAAAAAGGCACACAGATAACACAGTAGTAACACAGTAGTATTCAGTAGTATTGCCAACGCTTAAAGCTATAGGTAATAAACATAATATTAAATTCCAATGGCCCATGCTCCTATTGAGTCTGTAATTTTTCACCTCCCAAGCAGCTGCATAAAATAAGGAGATCCCCATTTGTTATGATTCTAAATAATTTTGGATACAGTAAGATGAAAGATACAGTGTCGAGATAGTCTGTTTCTGGGTGGCCAGTTTCTAGTTCACTGCTTTTGATGGTTTGTTCCTTGATGTCAGTTTCAAAATATGGTTTCGTTTATTGGAAGGTTTTTGTTATAGTATTTTACACTGATCTCATGACCTCCCTTGATCTCTGGGAATCCCATATTGCAGCAGGAAGTGGGTAACTGAGCAAGCAACTACTGCACAGAACCTTGAACATAACACTATAAAGCAGTAAACTTCACAGGGATTCTCTTTCCAAGAAGAATTAAGACAGAGTGTCTTCTCAGCTGTGGTTTCTAAAAACTTTGTGGATCTTTGGTGCAAGAATAGGGGGCTCATTATCTCATTATCTTTCAAAATTTCTAGACACATAATTGCATCTTGCTGGCCTACATTCCTCTGGCAGATGCAGTTGGGTTTAGTGCTGTTTCTCATTGACAAAGGCAAACGCCTTTGAGCTTCAGTTGCTCTGAAGTGTTAAATATTGCTTTGTTTTGCTTCAAAGGCATTTCTGCCATGGGAAAACTATCACTTTATGACCCTTCTGTATGTTGTAGGAATGATGGGACATTAAAATATTCTGATAGCCTCGGGAAAAGGTATTAAGGAATACACCAGTATTAATAAAATAATGAGTGGTGTTTTAAACCTTCCCTTACATCAAAGCTCCTTATGTGACATTGAAATCTGTAGAACCCACTGTGCATGAGGAGACTGCCAGTATTTCTCAGCTTATCATACAAGGAATGGAAGTTTTAAAAATACCAAATACACAAGAATTACACTACATGAAATTTTCCTTCACTGCTGGAAATCAGGTCCAAAATACCTTACGGCATATACCCCAAAACAATGCATCCAGATTTCAAGTCTCAGAAGAAAAACCTGTGACCACAACTAAACCTCTGTACATTAGAAGTGCAGAACTAATGAGGCCTGGTTTCCTTTGGGTTTTGCCTAATGGACAGATCCCCTAATGTCCAAAAAGGTGCAACACTGTTGTTTTCCAACACTGAAGTTCTCACTCTGCAATCTGGATTTGCTTTCAACATTTCTCTCCCAAAAGGACTAAGGGAGGTGGAGGATGGGGGAAAGCACAATAACAGAATCTTTTTTTCCTGTATGCAGCTGCCTATTTTCTGGTTACTAACAGTAAAACTACAGGTATGTCACTCTTGATAGAATGTGGCCAAGAAAGATCACAAGGTGGTAAGAGTGGGAGAGACAGACATCTCACCTCGTTATCCAACTTCATCCATATCCTTCCATTTCCAGCCAAATCTTTCCCGTCTTCTACTTGATGCTGGTCTTCCTTAACCACTGTTTAGAAAGCCATTCTTCATCATGCTGATCACAGTATCATGATCCAAGAGTGTGCAAGGAAACAGTCACTTCAAGAGGTAAACATGTTTGCTAATGCAAAACTACTAATGAGACAAGAAAGCTAAACTGCATGCATGCCAGTTGATGAAGGGGTTTTTCGACCTGACTTTGAGTAAAACATTTTGTTAACTTCAGTTTATGGAGGGTTTTTCTGGTTTCTTTCAAACGCTTGTGCATCAGGTATTTTTTCCTCCTTTCTCTTTCCCTTGCTTTATATTCCTGTCATCATTTGACAGTCTTTGTTTAGGTAAATTCACTTGTTCTGGGGAAATGCAATTCCATCATCATTTTAGGCAGCAACAATGAAAGATGTCATCAAACTTTTAAGTGTGGAAGCTAATCACAAAGAATAAAATCTACTCTGTCAAAATAATGGTTTAGACTCTTCTGTTAGAGGCTTCTGAAGTAGAACTACAAGTAAATAATTTTATTAAATGTTTAAAATAATTAACTATAATGAAATGGAACAGCATAATGATTAGTAATCTTGGTATTTTAAAGTAATAAAGCATAAACTTCTTAAACATATTTATTGAGCAATTTCAAATTGAGAATATTTTCAAAACATAACATCTTAGAAATGGATTGCCTCTCAACCAACTGAATAATTCTGTCAAAGTCAAGAGCACTTGGGAAAAAAATCTATCAAGGGAGCAAGAACAGTTTAAAAATACAAAATTTCTCTGGAATGTTAAAGGCTAAATTAAACATTAAATAATGAAGCATAAGTATCTCATATGTGCCAAAACCCAAGTAGACAACATCAGACACCTGGAATTAGGAAAAATATAGACTCTATAACTCTTTAGAAAGCAAGTCCTATCCACATTCAAAAACACTGGGATGTTGCAAGCTTTGTTATGGGGACAGCAGTAAGTCATCCCAGCTCTCTTGATATTCAAAATGAACTGCTTGGTATCCTCCAAACTGGAGACAGAAATGAGGCTGTTAAGCATCAGTGCTAGAGTTATCGCTGAGATATAACCATGTAAGTATGAAAAAAAATTCATCCTCAGCTCAGAATTAATATTCATAAATTACCCTCACACTGAATTGATTATTTGGAAAGTATTTGGTAAGCACAAAAAAGTTTAAAATACAATTAAATCAAATATTACTCTTCTGAATTATGTGTACTTGTATGAAATAAGGTATCTTTAAATCACATAAGAGGAGTAGACTGTGGGTGAAATCAGACCTGCTCTCACCATGAAACAAACACTTTCCCTTAAGGTTAATTTTGTCAGACTCACCTTTGTTGTAAAGCTCCAGCTCCAGAATGCATGTATCTAGTACACTAATTATCTTATCAAAGATAATTAGTGAGCACTCCAGCTCTTTGAATGGCCAACTTCAGTCAGAACTATCTTGAGTCCAAACATAAGAAAAATAGGAAACTTCTTTTGAAACCTACAAGTGCTGCAAGATGCAGTGACTAGCAATATTAGCGTCTCTAACCCACTGTATAAAGGTAATTAAAACTAGTAATTTTTGTCTCTTTGCAGGCATTATGAAACAAGGATTAGAGCTGGTAGGAATTCAAACAGTTTAGCATTTGTTTGCCATCACTGATTCATCTGTAGTGAATAAAAGACACTTTTAAATTTGTGTGGGTTTTTTTTTTAAGGGCTTACTTGGAAATAAATCCATGTCCTGTTTAGTAACAGTCTTTAGCGTGCTTTCCTTTCTAAGCTTGCAGTAATGAAAAATTAATTATTGCTTTTCATAATTATTACCTCTTATGAGGAATAAATGTCATGATAATTAACAAGAAAAACCTGAGATCTTTGGGTTCAATTCTGTGCTTTAGCCTGTAGTGGGACCCTATGGTTTTTCTAGATATGGAAGTGTAATATGTGGGCATTGCTATAGAATGCAACAAGTGTGGGATTAATTTACCCTGTGATAAACAGCTGGCTTTCAAAAAGCTTACACATCTAATCCTTATTACAGCACTGCACTGAAAAACAGATATAAAGGCCATTTTTATTGTGTTTCTGTAATACATTCTCAGGTGACATCCTCTGTCCTTGAAGTATCCTATTCCTCCTACTATTGATGGATTGCATTAGAACCCACTAGCTTTTCTTTGACCAGTTTCAAATGATCTCTGTATTTCAGTCAGTGTTCTGCTATGCTCTTGGGTTTCCAGACAGGCTATTCCTTGTCCTGTTTGATCTCAATGGATTTCACTGAGTTCACCTAAAATGGATGTGATTGTATTACAATTCCGTTTTCCTAGTCCTCTTTTTTTTTTTTAATGCAGAAAATACTTTTATTGTTTTGCTCCTAAGAATTATGTTTTTTAAAGGATTAGAGACTACCCATTCTGGAGTGAGTACTGTGATGGATTACATTAAGGAAAAGCCTATCAATAGATCCAATCATTCTGGCTTCTCAGATGGAATAATTATCCTTATTTATGTGCTGGAAGCATGAAAGACATCAACTGATACAATTATAGACGCAGCTTCAACAAAATGAACTTGTCAATTTGCTTTGTTAACATTCTCAAATAAAATTCCAGGTCAGCCTAGGATCCAGCCATATTACTTCCAGTCATGTTAACTTGTACTTCACCAAAAAATAGATTTTTGCTTTCAGCATGGATAGTATTACATAAGTCACTGCAGGTCAGCTGACTTACAGTAAACATCCATAAAAAAAATATTTAGACACATCAAGTATGAGGTCACTAGCCTTAAATTAAGCTTCTTGCACTGTTGCTTCATTAAATTAAATTAGCCCATGCTTTAAGTGACTGTTGATGGTGACTGAACCCAGCTGGAAAATACCCTGTAATAGCCACAACAGTTTAAAGGCAAATCTGGACCCTGCAATTAACTGTAAAATTTGTACAGGTTTGTTGGTTTTGTGTTTTAGTATTTTTTTTTAAAGGAACAGCTAATAAAACAAATGACAGTAATTGATTTCTCTGTAAGTTGGTTCTGAATGATAAGATCTTCTATGAGCTTCAAGCACCAAAACATCCTTTGTAAATCTAACAAGCAAGTTTGTAATGAAAAGTGCTGTCAGCACTGTTGGGTTTGAGACTTGGAGTGGGAAGCTTCCACATTTCAGGTATTTATGTTGAACCTCTACCTCCACAAGAACATTAAGCCCTGATGCTTGAGCTCCCCAGAATCCCACTCCTGCCATCATGCAGACCTGCACTGAATGGAGGAAAAGCAACAGCACAGGGAGAGTCAGGGTGAAGTTGAGCAAGGCCCTGAGAAGCTGAGAGGTAATCTACATGCACAACAACAATTAACCCTTCTGACAGTTCTTTGAAAAGGTAGAGTTCATCAATACATATTCAATATTAAAGCTGAAGATTAGGTAAGATTAAAATACTGCATTTTAGATTCAAAAGAGAACTCCACCTAATAAGCCACATGATTCATGAATTTTTAAAAAGCAAGTTTACTGCTTCAGTCATTCTTCATCTGAATCTTTCAAATAAGCTGAAAAATTACTTGCTTTGCCTTACCCTGTAAAACTGGAATCTGCAAGCTGAATAACCAGCACAGTGGCAGAAAATGAATAAATCTGAACATATTAGAGAGGTGGGAAGTGAGGCTATTAGAAAATTCAGGGAGGGAATAATACTTTAGAAAAATCAAGTGATCATGCAATAAATCAGAGCTGTGACAATGACGGAAGAAAAGAACTAAACATGAGGACCCAATCACTGAAACAAAATGAAATTAGGATGGGAAAAGAAATCCATTAGTGAAGTTATTTTTGGAATTTTTTTGGTAAATAAAGTGAGGAACACATTTTTACACTAAAAGCTAACAACATAAAAGCATTTAAGAGGAAAAGGTTGTTTGTGAGGTCTGTGATGAAAGAAAACTAATTATCAGCATACAAGAGTTATTATAATCGGACTTTACAAAAGAAATGCATAACAGGGATTAAGGATACATTTTACCCTCATCCTCATAAGATAGCAAATTTAGAACTAGATTCTTTGGTTTATACCAACTAGAACCTGCTCTTTTTTATATTAACTTAAGGTTGTAGAAATCCACAGAATTTCAAGAGGCTTGGGGTTTATTAGGGGTGATGGCTGTATTTGTGATTTCTCTCTTTTTGTGTGTAAAAAACAGCAGTAAAAGAACTCATCTAACTTTCAGAAAATACAGCTTTTCATTTCAAATACATTTTGCTAGAGCAGTAAGTTTCAGTCTGAGAATCCTCCTCTTCCTCTTGATTACTTGGCTTCATCCTATCAATCATGATTATGTTCCTGGTACAATAATTACAGCTTTTAATCAATTTTCAAACATTGTGCAGTGGGCTGTGAAGTGCATTTGAAGCCCATCAAAGTTATACTGAAAGCAACTAAAAACTAATGGTTTTTGCAGAATGGGAGGAAAAGGGGTTATACATAGGAATGACAGATCATCTTATCAGGCTTTACCATTAATTCAGTACAGCACAGAAATAATTACAAATGTGCACTTGACAAACTGAAACATTAATTAGTTCTTAGTTGATTACTCCAGATGCCTTAACAACAGAAGCTCTCCAAGCATTTGGAGGGAATATATCTTTCAATAAATTTTATTTTCCCAAACATACAAGAAAAAACATTACTTTTGCAAAGCATCCTTGTTATAATTTGATAACGTGACCTTGCAGAGTAAAACAAAAACTCAGTGATTGTGTCCAGCCTTTCTCTGCACTGGTGCTTTAAAGTAGCTTCTGTCTTGGTGCTCTTAAATACACACAGCTTCACATCGCCTGAGTGAGGCAGTAAGTTCCAGCAGAAAAACACAGTGTACCTGAGTGGTTTCTTGTGTAAAGGCCACTTCATGTTCCTGAACAAAGTACATGTAAGAGTAATCTTTGCCATGCTAGGAGATCAGAAAAATAATCAGCAGAACCAGCACAAAAATGTTAGTAAGTCCTTATCAGAAACAGTTTTCTACAGTGAAATTTTAGCCACTTAAGTCAGTGGCAAAACCATTATCATCTTCAATTGGGACAGAATTTCTTCCTTACAAGCCAAGTAAGTGAAAAACAGCAGCACATTGTCTGAAAAGCAGCAGAAACTGTACAGCAACTATTTCTGTTATTTGAGAACAGGCCCACAAGCAGAAGGACCCTTGAGAAGCTTCCTGTTTGAAATAGTATGTTTATTTATTTTTTCCAGGTTTGTCACATATACTCCTATGTCTTGTTCTCTTAGGATTTTGTTAGTAATCAAAACTTCTCTCTTCAAGAGATTTATTGCCCTCTCCCAGTTTTCAAAGTACCACCAAGACAGAAATGTCTGGCAGGGGAAATTACTGCCAGAAAAGTGCCAACATATTAAAGCATTTATTTAAAATACATAACTACCTGGACCTTTTCCAGCATTTCAGTATTTCAGACACAGGATATACTGTATCTAATATAGAAGGATTGGAGCAAACCGTTGCCACTGAACTTTGCAGTGAGTGACACTCCACTAAAAAACTCCACCCTTCTGTCCTTCTAATTCAAGCTTGTGAATCAAGCAGGCTGCAAGGGCTTAGGTATATGCACAGAGTTACCATCTCCCTGATACCAGGTCTGCTCCACATGTTCATAGTAACCATCAATGTTTAATTCAACAGATGGCTGGAACCTGTACAATTCCTCTTACAAGGTACAGAGCATGGTTATATCATTTCCAATGTTGAATTAAAATTAGAAATCCAACACCAAGTGATGCTGCTTATTCAGAATAAGTTAATCTATAATTTCTACAGCTTTCTGGGTCTCTCTGATCTGAAATGTTTCGGGTATTTTTTTGTTTTAGGTATTACTATCTTTTCTTGTCATTTAAGAGGTAAAACCAGAGGTGCATATTAAAAAACTATTAACACTGCAATTAAGTAATTTATATAAAAGTTAGATTTGTGTACCCTGTTATTCTTACTTATAGTCCCCTGAATGAAGCAGAAAAACTAATTACTTTTATTTATACAGTCCCATTAGAGCACTTTGCAGCCAGCTGGAAGGAACAAATCACTGCTCTCAAGACAGTACTGTCTGCAATGAATGTATCAGGGCACATAGGGACAAGAGCCAATGGTAGGAGTGGGGTTATGGGAAGATTAAGGTTAGGGAAGTGTGAAAGATGATCTCTTCATCTGGTCACTTTCTGAGATTCTAGCAGGGAACAGTCAGATGAGTATGCCAATTTGGGATTTGTCAAAAAATGTAGTCATGTAGTCCCATTCAACCCAAATTTCCAGGAGCCCAAATATTAGTTGGTATTTCCACAATAAGGACTAAAATGGGGATTTCCTCTGTGCTTTTTCTTTAGATGTTAGTGAGTTGTTATGGCTATTTATAATTTTGAAGGTAGAAAAAAACCCAAACCAACAGAAAACATGTTTTTGAACCCTCTAGCAAATGAAGTCAGTAGGTTCAGCAAGGTGCCTGAGCTAGTGCATAGCTTTACAAGGTAGTAATACTTGATTGAAAAAAGAATCCTTTTTTGAAGTTTTACACTTTGATTATAAATGCCTTCAGGAGGCCTTGGCCCAGTTTTGCTATAGTTTTCTATTTTGTATACCTCAGGCCTAATGAGGTTGCTGGGATTGCACCTCTCCAAAGAAAAAAAATCATATAACCAGTATAGGTGGTCATTTTCACATTATACTTTTTAACAAGATGAATGAAATCCATGCATGATTGCCAGCTTCTCTCTCCTGTCTCACTAGACATCCTTTGGGGACCTGTCAAGGTCCAGCCTGTTTCTCCTAGCTCAGACTCTCCCTATGGTCAATGAACACTTGTTAACTTTCTAGAGGTATTTAAGTAGAAATTATGTAAGTCATTTGCAGTCCCTGTATAATCCTTCTAAGCAGACCCTGCTTAGAGATCAAATCTTCACTAACATGCAACAAGCTATCAGCTGAGGCAGAGACCCAAGCATGCCCACATGCACCACATCTTCCTGCTCTGTGTGCCAGAAGGCTGTAACAGTTCAAACAATGCAGAAAAATTTTCTGATGTAATTCTTCCCAGTAGCTATTTTTAAGACAGTGTATTGTACTCTAGGTGTTCCAGGGATGATCATTACTCAGTTTATGTGTTTCTTTCAGAAACAGGCGTGATCTTGAGACTCAGATGGGCTCACCTGACTTCAGGATTATCAAAATTATGGTAAATGTCCTAACAAGCTGTAGCTGGCATGATTGCAGCATGCAGATCCTGCTTCATAATTCTGTGCCTCTTCCAGGGAGAGGTGAGATGTTTCCTGATCTTCACTTGGAGCTACCTGGGCCCAGGTGTGTGTATCAGTTTTCTGCGGAACTCTGAGGGTTCTGTATAGCTAATTATTTATTTATATGGGAACAAAGCTAAAAAAGTAACCAAATACAACCACAAAATTTCTCCTTCCTTATTCTTATTCCTAAGCTTCCCTCAGAAGAAATATTGAAAAGATGATCTGTTTGATGACATCTTTAATTAGTAATTTCTCAAAAAATTTGAAAATCCTGTACCTTAATTTATAAATTGGAGATTAAAAAGTGCACCATAACTGAAATGATGATGACAAAAACAAGGTAGGCAAACAGCAAAGCACAACAGAACTCTAGTAAATATTATTACACTGATCAGTATAAAAAGTATTTGAGTAACTAATCTGTTGACAAATCTAAGTATTAATAATCCTATTTGCAGAGTATTCCTTATCTTTCCAAAATCATGATCTTCACTGACAAAACAAAACAGAAATCTACTTTTATATGGTCACCTCTAATTGACATTTTTATATCACTACTGAGAGTCCACAAAAATCCTGAACAGTACCCATCTCATTCCACATGGCTTTTTTTCTTCTTTTTCTGTGAGAGAGGAAATTTTCGTAGTACAGTAAATAACTGATTCAGAATGAATTGGGTAAATGACCTGACAGGAAGATTATCAGGCTGCGATGGTGCCAGTGGGACACACACGTTCACATGTATGCAAAGCATGTCTTTAGCATGATGAAGTGCAAAACCCATCAACTGGATATCACCTTATTCTTAGAATGCTGATGCCAATTGTAAGTAACCAAACCAAGCCAAACTGAAACAAAATAAATTTTATTTCTTTTTGGCTTTGGCTAAAAGGCATAAAACTGATGTAGAAGCTCAACCAAAGGTCTTCTCTGCCTTTTGCTTCAGAGAAAGTTGTTCCTCTATTAGTCTCTAAAAAATTTATAAAACTAAGAGAGGAGATGGGGAAAACAATTTTCTATGCAAGAATATCTAAAGATTCTTTCAATTAATGTGAAATATCAGGAGACATATTGCATTTTAAAAAAAATCAAGAAACACAAATTTAACTAAAAGACTAACTTCCACTAAAACTTCATAGAGAAATGGCATTTTGGAGGAAGGAATAGTAATTAAAATAATAGATTTTAATGACACAGCCACTACACTCTGTGCATTAATTTTAAGGCCTAAGTGCCATTCATTTAGCTCTATTGCTATTAATTGTATGTTTATAAAAAACAACAACAACAAAAAACAACTTCCCAAAAAACCCACTCCCACATTGTTAAAGTCTTTCATTAAGGAAAAGGACAAAAAAAAAAGCTATGAAATGATGGTGGTTAAAAAAACAAAAGTCCTATTCTACCATCTTACATCTTCATGTTGTCATATCAAAACATTCTCTATCACGATAGGAAAAGCAATGCTGTATTCCAGAAACTGTGGGTGTGCAGAAATGAGTCACTTTGGCAGTGATTGGCTTTGCATATCAGTATAAACCAGAAGAGGGAATTGATTTATTATAAGGAACAGTACACTGAATTATATTCTCATGTACGGTAGAGAAACTTATGGTTGTGGTTGCAACAAACATGACCAAATAATAAAGAAATCAATTCCATGAAAAGCTAATTTCTCATTGTAATAAACAAAAATACTGGGCGAGCAGGATCATCTGTTTTCAAGAAAATTAGAGACAAAATAAAGTATTTCTCCAGAAGAGGATAAAAAATGCTTTGCTGACAGGAGAAAAAAAAAAAACCTAGAGAAGAACCAACAGACTCTCTACTTTCCAGGATTACCTGTTGCAGCAAACCACTGTATTATTGGGTTGAAAAATCTATTCACCTGGGTTAAATAATTACTGAAATCAAAACTGAGCCCCAGTTTAGCCATCAAAGCTCCATTTCTACCTAGCTCTAAACAGAACCTGTACCTTAAACTATCAAAACTCTGCAAGAGAGAGAATATCTATGTAGAAATTGAATGTCATCAGCTAAGGGACCAGTGATGCAAAGACAGGCTCACACAGTTCTATCAAATGAAGAAAACTCCACATCTTCTCACAACATGGCTTTCACACATGTTTCCTCAAAAGTAAATCTCAATTTTTTTTTTTTAAAAATCTGTAGTTAAATGCATACAAACAGATAGAAATTTTTATGTATAAACAATTTAATTTCCAGCCTAACACATAAATATCTGTAAGCTCAATAACTTTAATAAGTAAAACTAGGCTTTGTTACTGAAACTATATTCAAAATTTGAGTGTACAGCAAGAGTGAATGATTCAATCTATTTCCTCTTAAGCCTTTCTAGAGGGTGCACCATGGTGTTTCTGCCCTTCTGAAAAGCTTCCTCATATGTAACCTTTAAAGCTGTCCAGCTCTAGAACTGCGGTACCACTGAAGAGACAGTGCACAACAACAGGGTAAATAAGGTAAAGAATTTATCTTTAAGGGAAGGGAGAAACATTGACTTGAAATGTGAATAAAAATACAACTTTAAAGGTTTTCCAATCAAGTGGCATAACTTGAGTCACACATTTGGTCTTTTGTGGGTATCATGGTTTAACCCCTGCTGGCAACTAAGCACCTCAGAGCCACTCACTCATTCTTTCCTGGTGGGATGGAGAACTGGAAAGGTGAAAAAGATCATAGGCTGATTTAGGCAAAAATTAATAATTAAAATTTAAATAAATTTAATACATTAAAGAAAATTAAAAGTAGTAATAATAATAATAATAATAATGATGATGCTGCTGCTGCTGCTGCTGCTGATGATGATGGAATATTACAAAACATGAGAAAAATAAAGCCCAAGAAACACAAGTGATACAAGTAAAAACCAATTGCTCACCAACAAACAATCGATACCCAGATGGTTCCCAAGGAACAGCTGCCCCCTGCCAAACTCCACCCCAGTTTTATTGCTGAGCATGAAACCATATGGTCTGCAATTTCCCCATGGTCAGCTGTCCTGGCTGTGTCCCCTCCCAGCTCCTTGTGCACCTCCAGCCCCCTCGCAGGTGGGATGTGAGAGGCAGGAAAGGCCTTGATGCTGTGTGAGCACTGCTCAGCAATAGCTAAAACATCCCTGTGACACCAACACTGTTTCCAGCACAAATCTGAAACACAGCACCATTCTAGCTACTGTGAAGAAAATTAACTCTATCCCAGCCAAAACCAGCACAATGAGGAATATATTTTTATGTCTTGAACTTTACAATACTATGTTCCAAGGCCAGCTTTTCCTGTTGGCAATGTTTGGTTTCGATTTATTATTTTAACAGAAGAACTTAAAACTTTTTACAAGTCTGTATAGCTTTGGGGTTTGTTTTGTGACATTTTTTAAAAAAAATTACTGATGCATACGCTTTTCCATAGTTTATCCTAGAAAAACTTGCTCTTGGAATAAGGTCTGTCCCTCTAAAGGTTTACTACTTTCCCCCAAAATGTCTGCCTCTGCTCCCTACCTCCCTCCTAATATCCCCTCTCAACATCAGATGTATTCTGTTCTTCTAACCACATTCTTTCAATGTCATACTACTGAATCTCAGGGAGATTAAATCTTCAGCATCTGTGTGAAACAAGGCAGGGACTTTTCAAATTGCAGGATCAGTCTACCTAAGGGAGCCTATCTGATCATAATTCAGCTGCTGGTGCCTGTTACCAGATGTGAACTGGAAGCAGTGTCTCTCCCATGCCACCTGCATTCACCTCTATCAGGCAGAACTGCTATGGGAATGCCTACAACAGAGTGCCAGAGCCAGATCCAAATGAGCTGATATACTTAGACAGAATCATTTAGTGCCTTACCTTTTTCTGAACTGAAATCCCAGAAGTGATACAGCCATCCGTACCAGCTACCGAGAGCAAGTTCAGATGGGTCTGTGAAAGCCAGACTAAAAAATCACCAGAGAGCTGTCATGTGCCTTCATCAGAAATGGAGATGTAGCAAGTACCTGTTACCTGAAAGTGTGACTCTTGGAAGAACAGAAACATTGGAAGCAGAGCACAAGGCAGACAGAACAAGATCTCACACAGAAGGGTTCAGGGCTAAGGAGCCAGAGCAGGAGCTCAAGCCCATGCTTAGACTCTATATCCACAAGAAACAAATGACAGAGTTCAGGTGATTTCCTGCATACTCTGCCTTCATCATCTGCCATTTATTAACACCTGCTCAGGCAAGGAATTAATATAATAAATAAGACGTGACAGGTGGTTTTGTAAGTCAGTGACTGAAAGACTGCTCTGCTCATGCCCATGTATGTTTTCCAATTGTAGAGCAAACCTATCAATGCTCAGGACCTGAATGCAACAAAACTAGGAAGATATAAGAATACTAGGGCTGCACTGAGCTAAGCAGGCTCTCTCCACAGAAGATTAAGAGAAAGTCAAAAGGCAAAAGCACCATGTAGTTTCATAACATCTCCGCACAGGAAGGCAGATTTGAAACTTGTATGACATTGCAGCATGAGGAAAAGGTGACCTCATACCTGTAAAAGACCTCGTACGGAAGCAGAACCTTCTCTTCAGCTTGTCAGTAAATACATTTTAGCAATGTTTTTACTGACATCATGTTTGTATGGTAATATAAAAATATTTTGTAAATATATTCATCAGCTTTTGTTCCTACAGAGTTTAGATAATCAAATATGATAGCTATCACATCTTTTGGCTAGATTTAGTGAGTATAAATGTTAAAAAATGCTTTCAGGGAACCTTTTAAAAAATATCCACTGAAGTCTAATTGCAATAGAGTATAGAAGAAAGCCAAATGTGACAGGTTGTATTTTACTTATGCTATACTTATGCTAGTTCTCCCATACATAAAATAATCAAGATTACTCATTAAATTAGAACAATAAAAAACCCCAAAGTGCTGTTACAGTAACACAAAGGAATACACAGGGTATTAGTTATCAATGCTTTATTATTGAACAAAATTGAAATTCTTTTATCTGGCACATAAACAATTATTTCTACAAAAAGGAAAGCCTACAAATCTGATAATTTATACAAATAACAGTTTTTCAAAAAATAAAATTTTAATTTAGTAAACTTGTCTTGTGCTCTTTTTTTTTTTTTTTTAGCACTGTCTGCAATAATCCACCACAAATCCCTGAGCAGAGAGACATATTTTAAACATGTTTAAATTTATCCCAAAAGAAGAAAGTTATCAAGCCCAGACCTATATTAAAAAAAATGTATTCAGGGACATTCTTGGTAAATTTACGGTAGTCCTTTTTTCTTTTTCTTTTCCTTTTCTTTTTTTTTAAAGAAACAAACAAAATCAGTTAACAATGCAAGTATGACACCATATCACAGGAGTGCTCCCCTCTTCCCCTTTTGTGCAATGAATAAAAATTACCAAACAAGAATAAGTACAAGTTGAAGGAGACAAATAACCTGGTGAATGGTTAAGACCAAGAAGCCATCGAAGTTTGATGGCTGTTGAGCAAATAAAGCTGCAGGATACCACAGTTCTATACCAAGCTCAGTTACAGTTACTATCTATTTCGATATCTTTTCCCAGAAAGTCAGTAAAGCAGGAGAATAAGTTCAAGCTACCATTGTATTCTAACACTGGTTTAAACAATCAAGTAGAAATACAGATTTTGATCCTTCAATTTTGCTTTTCCAGCAGGAACATTTTTTGAGAAAAACTTGACACACTCCACAAAACCAAACAATCTCTAGCCCTTCTGGAACGCCTATTGTAAACTTAGCAACTTACGGTATTTTAGTGAGCAAGAGGAAAGAAAAGGAGGCACACATAACTACAGTTTTTCTACTATACTGACTTTGAAACAGCTATTCCCCAATCTATTTCAATATAGATTTAAAATCCAAGTGTAAGGGTAGAATGACCAAGAAGGTAGAGTATAAGTCAAGTGTTCCCTTTCCCATTCGGTACATACACTAACCACAAAACCAAAAAAAAATGCAAGTAAAACCAAATAAAAGAAATAGCAACACTTAGAGACTGTTGTGTTAATGGCAGGTAACATTGCTGCAGTCAAGTAATAAATAAATAAATACAGCAAAGTGTTCTTCTCTACATTTTTGTTGGAATGGTGTTCAACAGTTAAAAAGGAATACATAAACTAAAAACCCCAACCCCCTTCTCAGTAATAGTTTTAACAGAAGATCCCGAAGAAGCTTCAGTTCAAGGTGCTCTACCACTTTAACATTTCATCTATCATTATGAAAGGAATACTGAAGTGGATACCAAAGGGCCATTAAATGAAATAGTAAATTTTTTTACAAGCAATAATACTTATTCCAAAGAAAGAAAGCAGTTAAAAAATGGCCTGGAAAAAAAAATTGCTAAAGCTTCATACACTTCAATTTAAAATAAATTATTTTTACATTTAAAATCTGAAGACTGAAATAGTAATGAGGTTAAATCATTCTGAAACAGAAATAAATTGAACCTCACCAAAAGCATATTGAGATATTAGACAGCTCTGCTGCTAGCATGTGTCAGAATACAAACAGAATGCTAATATTTGGTTAGAATCTGAATAGGTTTGTTTAAAACACCAACAATATGAAAAGTAACTGGCAACCACCATTACTGATTCCTCTTAATCTACACTATTTTAAGCATGATCTAATTGAGTCCCTTCAGTTATTTGCTAGCCTTATCAATGCATAACATTCCCTTTTCTCTGAGTTGCTCATGAAGTCTCATTTTAGCCTACCCAAGCACTGTTATTTTCAAATCTCATTTTAATTAGTAATTGCAAAAATATCATATGCAGAGTCCAATTTAAAGTTGGACTTATCTGATAGCAAAGTAAAGAGAGTCAAACACATTATTCTATAATACCAATTACTTTTTTCTAAGATGACAGTCTGACCACGCCAATTTGGTATCAGGACAAACATCCCTCTTGCCTGTATTACTAAATTACACCTCTGGTCTTTTTTTAACCAGCCTACATACTACATCTGATGTAGAATACAGACAGCTTCTTGGTCATTCTGTCTACCTCAAAGAAATTTGTTTGTGTATCTCAAGAAAACTGCACTATAAGTTAACAAGCTGAAGTAACAGGCATATTCTCAGTAAACAACTTGCAATGCTGTCATCTAATAATGTGACAGGTTTGAAAAAAAATGGGCCATATAAGTTGTGAAATTGGCTAGCAAGTGGTTCAAAAGTGAGATACAGCAGCATTAAGACAAACTGCAAACACATTGGATTTAGTACATATTTTAATGAGTTACAGTATCAGCAAAATACTTTAACCTACTATTACCATTTTAACTCCCATATGGCTTAGTGTATACTGTGTAAGTTTCCCTTCATATTTCTATGACAGTATACATTTCAAGTACCCAGCCAAAAGTAAGCAATATGGGATTTGCAATTATTTATCAAATATCCCGAAACAACTTCTCTCACGTGCCATTGTTCCAAATAATTTTGTTGTGTAACAAGTTCTTCATGAATCCCTCAAAGTCTCCCTTTTTCTATTTCCCTAGCAGAATAGCTTCTCCTAGCAGCAATTAGGACCTCTGATCCTTGCAGTCAAGTCCAGCAAGTTCTCTGACCTGACAACTGTGTGGAAGTTCTAGTTCTTGGGTTTAATCACTTTAAGGAAAACAAGTTCAGTGTTTTCATCATCAAGTTTTGGATGTTTTCAAACCTTGTTTCTCCATGATATTCCATAACTTGCGAAGATTGGACTGGGTGATGACATCATCAGGTTTAAGTTGAAGAGCAAGGAGGTAGTTTTCTTCAGCCTCTTTCAGTTTGCCATTCAGATGGAGAATGGCTCCAAGATTCATTAGGGCAGCTGGATACTGGTACCAAAA
Source organism: Rhadina sibilatrix (assembly GCA_013400275.1). Lineage (NCBI taxonomy): Eukaryota > Metazoa > Chordata > Aves > Passeriformes > Phylloscopidae > Rhadina > Rhadina sibilatrix. Next base: position 152,843 of record VWYO01020468.1, on the reverse strand, counting down.
ATAAAAAAGGAAGGAGGAATATTACAAATATTTTCAATTTTTCTTTTTAGACAATCTTCTTCCACTTAAATTACTCCCTTATGTTTGGCAATTTTTCATGGAAGCAATTTAGTAATTTAAGAAAATACAGATAACAAGAAGAAGTTTCTGAACAGCTGCTATGTAGTTTGTGCTTTAAACAGGTCAAGATCTGATGCCTACAGACATAAGACTTCTCTCTTTAATGAGAAAACACAGAACTCATAAAGCTTTAAATGTGGTAATGTTGGCATAACACAGGTTCCAAGAGAAAATTAAAGTAATCCAAGAGTGCATTTGCAAAAAGTATTTAATTTTAATCAAATGCATTGTTAATAAAGAGTTTGTAATCATTGTGAATAGTTAACACATTGGAACTTAACTCTTTTTTCTCTTTGTTTTAATTGTAACTGGTAGAAAATACAGCATGCTCTCATATTCTAAGGATGTTCAGAGATTCTAGGATATCAATTTAGATTCAGGCTGTAGCAATGATTTCTTAATGAATGTTTGAATAAAATTAACAATGGTGGAAAAATGCTATTTTAATAACAAAAATGTTAAACTTTTGTAATAAATCAATTTAAAAGCTTACGTTACTAATTTTTTTCATATTTAGCTATGACAAAATGCTTAGCTTGTTTTTATTTTTTTATATCTAGGTTATTCCATTACAAAATAATAGGTTCTTCAGGATAATAACATGCCTGGTCACTGGAAATATTACAAGGGCAGAAAAGCACATTTATAAAGCTAAAGAGTCTAACCTACCTTTTGGCAAGCACCAAAGGTATTCACATCCTGGTGACAACACAGTGAAGGCATTTGTCAAACCAGTACTTTGCATTTAAAAAAAAAGTGGGGAAAAAAATACCACACAAAGTTCCCTATGGTTCTCACCCTCAGATCAGTCTAAGTTTCAGCGAGCTTTTGGAAAACTCACTTTCAAAGTCACATAGTTTTGCCTCAGAGGATAAGTGTTTCAAGCTACCACTCATCAGTGTTTTGCTCAAAATAATATTCAAAATGTGAAGCCACATGACATTTCAAGTTCAGACTACTGTGAGGGTGTGTTGGTACATTTTAGGAGCTCCCCAGTGACAGTAACTTAAGGAAAATGATTAGACACTGAAACAGGTTGCCCAGAGAAGCTGTGGAAGTGTTTTGAAGGGGTTCTGAGCAGCCTGGTCTAGGTGTCCCTGCTCATGGCAGGAAGGTTGGAACTGATGATCTTTAAGGTCCCTTCCAACCCAAACCATTTGATGATTGTATGAAAATAAGTTAAGTAGAAGGCCAAAAAAATATGTACTACAGTTGGTCTCCCAGACTGACGTGGCAATAGGAAATCATTATGATGAGGAAGACTTACCTTTGTTGCAAACCTCTCCACTACAAAGCTAAACTCCTTACACTTACCCTTTTTAATCACGCTTCAAGAAAATCCCTACAATTCTTATGTCCAAAACCTAAATTTTGTGGTGGAAATGTTGTTCAGAGAATTCCAATGTTTTATATGCTCATACTATACATTCATACTTTTTCAGCTTTCTTCTTGCTCCTTTTAGCCTATTAATATACGCATCACAAAAACTCATAAAGAACTGTGATGCATCAAATTTTCAGAACAAATGGCTTACAGAATTTCAAAATTAAGCAAAACAAATATAGTTCAGCTCTCCTTAGAGAGAGTTCAGCTCTCTCTCATCACAATGCTAATGAAGAGGAATCTGAAGGTGTAATTTTCAGATATACTTTTTCTTCCCTTACCCTGACAGATTTGTTTCCCACTTGCTGCAAGTCAGTTACTTCATTCTACTGCGAATCAAACAAGCAAAAAATGCCAGCTGAATTTTATATGGTTTTATCAGTTAAATATTCATCAAAAGAAGGGAAACTAGGCCCCTGAAATGTAATCTATGCTATGAGTAACTCATATGGGCAGCCATATTTTCATAGCTATGCCTTTGAAGTGCCTATCTTGCATACTGTTTTGTAATGAAATAATATACTCCTTAATTACAGATGTTCTGGGTGCTAACTGATGTCATTAAAGTGAATAATAGGAAAATCAGTTCTCATGTACATTGATGACTGTCTAAATAGCCCCATATCTAATTTATTTTCAGACTTCAGATTGTTTGAGAGAATTTTCTCAAATCATGAGTAGGAATGTCCACCCTCTAGTCATGCTATTTCTTTGTTTAATGAGAGGTCATGAATGAAAGAGCTTTCTTAAAGTTATTGACAGAGAGCTGTCCTCTCACTTGAATTATAACTGTGCGTGTTTGCACTGAGACAAAGCTTACAACAGATAAGGACTAAAAAAACCTTAAACCTAGAAAAACTTATATAAATAAGACACATGTTTAAATGTGCTCAGGGCTAATTCTACAGCACTCACAAAACTTACTGTGCAGGAAATAACTCAGTTGTCTCATATGGCCTCCAGAATCCCTCTCCATTTCCTCCATACCCTCCTGAAAATATGGTGTATGTATGGGAATAATCAAGAACATCATATATGTAAGACTATTTGCCCAGATAAGAAACACTTCTACCATCATGTCTTTCATTTGATATATCATTTCACAAGAGCAAGCAACAAAAACAAATAAAATTAACAGACTGCATGCCTTTTAATTGAAATTTTCCAACTTCTGCACATCATTTCTGATCTCCTGAAGGCCTAACAAATTCTAAGCTATTAATGTTATACACAAAGGTATCCACAGAAAATGTGAACTGATAAATCATTTCAGGTAGTACTGAAAGTTCATTCCAGTTTCTTTACATTTCAAATAAAGAAGGTGCATGGGATTTTGGAAAGACTGCTTCCTAACTTCCTAGGATCACCTATCAGTCACCCCAATAACTATGGTTTGCTGTGACAGACACAAGAATTTTGCACGTCTGCAAGATTCTACATCAGTGCCATTGCTCTCCAGCACCTATAAAGGATGGTCAGAGGATAAGAGAGCAAGAGACATTTGTGGTAGCTTTTCTTCACATAGATTGTCTTTTATTAAAGACAGCTGATAAAACTTTTCAGTATGTTAACAAAGACAGTCAGCAGCTACCACTGCAATAACATGAGACTTGTAGCACTGTATAACAAATGACACCACCTACTACTTCAGAGACTTGAAAGGAGAAACAGGCCTGCCTTCATTTCCTTCTGGAGACAGATGCTTTACATCAAAAATAGCTGACTGGCATTTCTTTTGAGGTTATAAATGCTGTCTTTTATGGTCTATTTGGAATTATTCCCATTATTAGCATTCTATCATGGTGTGCTTGTTTCCTTAGTGGTTTTTTGGGGGCAGTGGGGGAAGGTGCTCATGGAGAGGAGGGAAAAGGAATAACAGAGTAGTTAATGAATAATGAAATAATACAAGGCAAGCATTTAGTTGCCTGAGGTGGTTTTGGTTAACATTGATGGCAATTTTTTCAAATTTTCCCTTAAATACCAAAATAAAAGGAGAGCACTGGGCCATGCAAAAATCTTATCAAAATGTCCTCTTTAGAATTAGAGAACTATAGAATCTTCAAATAATTCAAAATCGTTCTAAGTTGTATTTCAGGATTACACTACTGCAACCAGTATTGGACCCACAAACAGAATCAATGACATAGAAGATGAACTGCCTCCTTGTTTGTCATCTCTGGCTCCACATACAGCAAATGCCATAGCAGAAGTACAGTCCCAAACACAAAAAGACAATTTTACTCCTACATGGTCAAAGAAGTTACGGCGAGAGAACCGAATACACAAACACTTAATCTAGCACAAACATACTTTTTGCATGGCAGAGAAGTATGGACAAAGAACAGTCCAAACAAAAGCAAGGAAACCCAAAATTGTTTTCCTTGAAGCTGAGGAAATTCTGACATTCTCTGCTCAATACCACAGAGATCAGGGCAGTAGATTCTGAGATGAAAGTGCATTTTGTTGGTGCTGGGTACTTCTAAGGAAATTATGGCAATTTTTACTCCAGTAGAATCACAAGATGCTTCTCAATTACCCATTTTAAAAAGTCACTGAAAAATGTTGCCAAAATCCATCTTGCTTTTAAGGAATTACTGCCATGTCTGTAGATGTTTCAAAACAACTCTAGGACTGTTGAATGAATAAGCATGACCAACCTACCAGAAACAGAGGTTGTGTATTGTTTTTAAAATCCGCAATTAAGGACACTTGCTCTTTTAAGGATTTATTTTGAGTTAAAGAAGGACACAAAACATTAATCACAAAAGAATATTTCATGCCAGCACTTCTAGTTCAAAGGGGGTGAAGAATTCAGGTATTTTTCTTTGATAACTGAAGACACATAGGTGGTACAATGACTGAGCAGTCAAACAGCAGAGTGCAAATGTTGCAAAATGGCTCACTAGGCATGAGAGAAAATCATGGTGGACTGCTGCATCTGATCAGTGGCCACTAAGTAATATGCTGTCATGCCCTTTTTTATCCTCCTACAGGGATGGCAAGAATTTTCTCATGAACTTTTATTACTGGTGGAAGGAAAAGCAGGGGAGAAACATGCTGAGAGACAACTGCTGCCAACTGCATCTTACTCTCCAATGTAATAGACTGACAACACTGTAAATTCATCAGTGGCATATGGAAGCAGACCTTTTTATCAGAGTGATCTGGTGTTCTCAGATAAACCAAGCAGCAGTTATGGAGAGAGACTCATGTTTCTACCTGGTTCTCTACACTATAAGGCTTCTAAAGAATTGAAGTTTGCATATGCTGTGTCTGGTATTTTGTCCTAAACAGTACATGAACCACAACTAAGACAGTGATCTCCAGTAAGCTGGCTAAGACAACAAAAGTCAGTTGTCTAGGTACTGATAATTTGGCGCAAAAAACATTCTGGATCAAGATGACAGGATGTATTGCAAAGTAGTATGGATCAGACAGAATAAAAAAGCCAAAATTCGAAGTTGAAAGAGATTTCCTGTGTCATCAAACCAGATAGCAAAACACTCAGTTCTGCTGGAAAACAAACAAAAAAATCAGCATCTTTGCAAGCTCTTAAAATGGAAAAATGCTCTGTAACATTTCCTCTACAATAGCTAAGTATATCACTTAAATTTTGAATCTGCTTATGAACAATTTTAGTAAGTATGCTTTTATGTCAACAACAGCTTTCAGTTTAAACAGTTAAGAGGGGAAATGGAGAGGAAAACATTTACCCTGCCAGCATTAATTTGAACACAGAGCAGTTTCCACTGTCGTATTAGTCAGAAATGGACCTAAACATCTCTGCTGCAAAGGGAACCTGTGTCCCCATCTAATTACCTTAAGAATGAGTAACATAAATAGCTATATAAATATAAAAAACAATAAGCCAAGGCTTTGGAGAGGAGTGGACCCTTGGATTCAGTCATCATCTTTAAGAATAGTATGTTCTTAACGCCAAATAGAGAATAACCTTACCTATTATTTACTAACATGTCATTAAAAAAAAAGATATCTCACTCACTGTTCACCAAACTAACAAACTATTGATTTCCAGGGAAGGTGAACACCCTACAGAAAAAAAAAAGGACCTCCAAAGAAATAATAAATAAATAAATAAATATATTTTTAAAAGTAAATAGGAATTAAATAGTTTCTGTTGAACACTATTTATGTATAGTCTTAGGTTAGGACAATATATTACGCTAATAAGGCAGAAAACCAGAATGAATTAATACCTGGTCACCTTAACAGCTGATGATACTACTAAAATATTAGGTCATACATATTTTCTTTTAGTTTTTTTATTCTTTTACACTTGGATACTCTCATCTGGACACCTAACGCAGATGACACTTCAACCCAGCTGGTGAAAGGAGGATATATATGGAAATTGTTTGTATGCACCTAACCTTGTGTACTTTGAAACACTGGAGACTCTTCTATCTCAAATTGCAAACCACATTTAAAGCCAGAAATTAGAAAGTGAAGGAAGTGTTTCTCACCATTTTTTTTTTTCCTATTTATGGGTAACAGATGTAGGAGTCTTCATCCACAAGTATACCGTGAAATTATTCAGTTTGATTCCGGATTGAGACATCAGCAACATTAGAAAAACCCACAGCTGTGAGTCAGGGAAGAGTTCTAGACTCAGCACAGGAAGGAAGCATCAAGCAGTCTACTTAGTTTCTTAAATTACCACATCAGTAGGGGGCATTTTACTATCAATATTCTCCAGCCAGTGAAGGGTTTTTTTTTTCCCTCAACACCTTGTTCATCTGAACCCTCCACGACTGCTCAGGGCATTATAAACATAGTTATCCAAAACCAACCAGCCATATATAGATACCTGTTACGTATGATGCTGAAAAGCTATCTACCATTGGCCTTTATGTAAGTTCAGGGTAGGCTAGTTTATGGATCTGCAAGTTAACAAAAGCATGTGTTACAACTGTTAAAGGCTGTGGATCCTAACAGCTGAAAACATCCCACAGAAATGTACTTACACTTGTAATTTCTGTGTATCTAGACATGTTTTCCCAATGGTCATGCACCAATTGCTTTGGTTTATGCTTAAGAAGTCTCCTAGTAATCACTCAGTTTATATGGAAACTGTGATGGACATTTTTAGATAACATACTTATATTACCATAACAAAAGCTAAAGAGGAACATACATTTTGAGCATTTCATACTATGGTTGTATTAAAACAAAACAAAACAAAACAAAACAAAAAAACAAAAAAAAAAAAAAAAAAAAAAAAACAACAAAAAAAAACAAAAAAAAAAAAAAAAAACCAAAAAAAAAAAAAAAAAAAAAAAAAAAAAAAAAAAAAAAAAAAAAAAAAAAACACAAAAACACCAACAAAACAAAACCAGTAACATTTTCCAGACCTCAAAGTGTTTCTAATTAAACTTTGCTTTCCAGGTTAATGTTGACATCAGCATAGGATAGGATAATCTTGTTCAGTTTTCCTTGCACTTTAGGATTCCATTTAAAACAACAAAAAAATCAAATTACTTGACTTTTGTTTATAGAAACCAACTGTGCTCTAATGTCTGCAATTTAATGATTTTAATACATAGTTACAATTATGTTATAAAACACAACTTATTTACCTTATTCAACACAAATACAAAGTAGGAAGTCTGTACTTCAAGCAAATGAAAAACTTGGTGAATAGAAATGTCATTTGTACTATCATAATGGCAAACAGAAATTGCTCAAACTCTTTCACTAACAGAATTTTGTCCTATTAAGACAAAGTAAGTTTATTAAAATGAAAATCAATTTATGAGTAAATGTATTTTTGCCTGCATTTCCTTTCTAAACCTAGGAAAACAGAAAAGCAAAGGGCTTTGTGCTATTGCCTAAAGACAAAGCCCACTTTTAATTTAAAAGAAATGTACAATGTAAAAAATGTAAAAAATAAAATGTAATCTACTTCACCTAGCAGCTCACAAGCTCAAGGGCTGATTAGAATAGCTGTCCACATTAACACAATCAAAACTGGCTAATCTTCAGAGAAAACTAATGTACTGATCATCAGAGTTTTTAATCACAATTATACTCACACTATGTAACTAAGTTCTAGTTAAGGGAATCTCAATATAATGAGATTTCCAATATTTTGACTCAAATTTAATGTTAAACATTAAATTTCCAAAAAGCCTTTGCACCTTTGGCTGACAATTAAAAGCTTGAGAACTAGACTAATATTGGTATGACTGTCCTCCCAATCTATTTAGGTATTTGTAGTTATAAGACATTGCTTTCTGGCCCGTTGTGTAAACCACTATGCAACTTGACATACCTGCTCTGAGCACAAGGAACAACAATCTTACTGATTTTTTAAAGGTTTCCATCACGCACAATCATTATGAAGACAGCCCACAGACAAAGTGTGGTCTTCAGAGCATTACAGAAAAGAAAATACTAGGAGATACTGAGGCATTACACATTTTTTTCTTCCCTGTTGTCCTTTTTCATCTGGCTCCTATCACTTCCATGCTTTTTACCTAATGAAATAAGGTTATGCCCAAACCTGGCTTGAGTTTGATTTCTACACAGAATTATGAGAGCAGCTGAGAAGGGAGGCACATACTAGAGGTCCTTCGCAAAATGCTGAATTAGTGTGTTCTGCATAATTCATAAAAATTAATACCTTGCTTTTTGGCAGCCAGTAACTTCCAGGTGTTCCCTGTACAGTATTTAGCAATTAAATGCACAGTACATATTAAAATTATTAACTTCCATAGTAAGTGCACGGATTTAAGTTTTATTCTTACAGCTTAAAGATTTCAGGGCTTGTGTTGGTTTAGGACAAATTAGGGGAAAACCTCTAAAAGGGAGTCCCCTACAACAGTTTCTTGGTCTTTTGATTGCTAATAGTAAGAGCACTTGCCATTAATTCCTCACTAGGCTTTTACAAGGTTGTGACTTCTAAAATAATAAATTTACTTGCAGTTAGGATAGCCTTATTTACCACATCTAAATAGTGACATGTGTTTACAGTAATTAATATCAATAATAGCAAGATATGGTCAGTGGTAGATCTACACATTCTACTCTGAAAGACTGCACTTGATGCAACATATACTTACAAATGCTGTTTATCAAACAGAAGTTTTCTGTATGTGTCAAACTAAGCTTTTAAGAAATGGAGACATGAAGCAACAACTCGAACAACATTTTCCTTTTTTAAAAGTGTTAAATTAATTATGTCTAAAGGCATAAGAGGACAATTAATATTTGCAGGACTAGCAACAAGAAATCAAAGTTCAATTCCTGCCTCTGAAATTCAGCATTAGATATTATTCAGTGAAACTGGATGCTTGCTCCAAACTGGACCAGAAAAGCCTTCTATGGCTGGAGCCAAGTATAATCCAGAGCCAGCAGAATTGCTAAGCAATTTTGTACTTGATGACTCAAGTTATTTTGCCTCAATTTTTACTACACCTATCATTCATACTATATGAACACCACAGAATCCCACAGAAATTAACTTTGGGTTGTACCAGTGAACTTTCTGTTCAAACTCATTTTTCCACCCAAACCAAAAAGTTTGTCTCCTATGCAATCTCCATAATCTCTGTTCAGAGAGCATTTTCGTCCTCTATTATGGGTAAAACATTCAATTTGTGAACTAATCAGCAAAAAAACTCTATCAATGCAGCTATCTGAATTAAATTTTCTGAACAGAATTAATGAAGGATCATGGATCTTTCAAAAAGGAGAGAAAATGTCTGATAATTTTAAGTGTATTCAAATGCAGTCAGAATGTGAAAAAAATAAGTAGAACTACTGAATTGCAATAAAACTCCACCAAATAACTCCACCACAAATATATTAATCATTCAAGCCCATAGAATATAAGAGACATAGAGAAAATCTTCCAACAGAATTTAATCTAGGGGTTTTATTGTGGATTTTATTTACTGTTGCTGTTTTATTGGAAGAAGTTTGTATTTTCTTTCATGCTGTAATTGTTTGCAATGAGCTTGAGGCAGCCAGATGTTGAGGCAACTGGCACTGTTACAAACCATAATGTCAGATTAAAGTTATTTATTGTTAAGGAAGACAACCCTTGCTGGAGAATTAGTAAAACTTCCTCAGCTTAGTAATAAAGCTGTTCATTGTATGGGAGACATTTCAATAGGATAGGAACACTGGAATGCACATTTGCTCTCCGGTAAAGCTGTGGTAAACAGAATCATTTGAATGCAAAATGAAGAGGTAACCAATAAACAGTGGGGTTCAGACAGTCTCAAAAAGGGACTGTTCCTTGGGAGAAACAAGCAACTCTCCATCCCCTCTCCACCACACTTTCTAATTTGCAGGCATCTCATCTCTGGACTAACTTTCAAAGGCAAAAATACGTTCAAACTGATACTGAAGTTACTCTTAAAAACAAATTCAAAGTAAATTACTTCATACAGACACCTGCCACCTGACCCCTTCCTAGCAGTCTGCAAATGTACAGGCATTTCTGGACTGTTCTTCGCAGGCAGATCTCAGATCAAAACCATCTTCACTATAGGGAGGGTATTTCTCCTCTATACACAAAATTACATTCAACCCAAAGGTGTGGGAGGGTGGAGAGAAGATCAGTTGCAGTAAAACCATCTTGTGACAAAGAAACTTACTACAGAACTTGTGGGGTGAAAATATCTAGTAGGATATGTCAATACACAACTAAAAATCATTCCTACAATGAGAAATACATCAGAACTACAGATTAGGAAGAAAATTAGGAAGTTATTTATTGCAAAACATCCTATTGAGAATGTACAGTTGCTGGATTTATTTAAGGGGCATTAAACCCACATTCTTACGAGTTCTAATTGCGTGATAAATCCATTGTATTGTTTCTAGAATCAGCACTAGAACACTCAATTAGGAAAAGTCTTGTTGAATTCTCTCCTAATTGAGTTCAAACAGATGGTTTAATTTCTGAAATGCTGATCTACTGGTGTGAGTTCTTTATTTCATGGCACTTTATTTCCAATTGACACCAAGGGCAAATTTACCAGGCAAAGGCAATCTTGCTCTCTCCAGGAACTGATGCAGGCAGCACAGTACCCCCTGCCATATTATTATCAGACTGTAAATCACAATCGAGTGCATAAATCTATCCATGATACACCATCTTCAATTCCGCAATTGCAGCAGAGACTTCATCTTTACAAACTACTACCTCTCATCATCTCAAAGCATAATGACTCATTTTATTTAACTCAGTAGTCAAGTCTAGACTATTTTGTTTCCTATTAATTAGTTTCAAAAACCTAGTGTTCAAATTATTCAGTAAATGAACGTTTCAGTTAATGGTATTAACACAACCGTTGTGCAGTATTTTTCATTCTTGAAGAGTAAGTACAGGAAAAAAGAGTATCTCTCTACTAAGATGTGGATGAAAAACACTAAAATGCTAGATGAAACAAATCTGCACTCCAAGGGACAGGCCTAGGTGACTTCACATCCTTTTTTTCTTCAAGCAGTTTTGATGGTGGACTGAACATATCTATACATGAGATAAGGACTTAAGATTGGCATAATGAAAATTCATATTGGAAAAAATGTGAGATTTACATTCAAGTTAACTGAGGTGCAGTCCTACAAAAGTTCTGAATCAAAGTCTTGACAATGAAATAGCTGAAGTATTATTTGGTATGAGAATGCTTTCACTTCAGAGAATTTATGAGCTATCCAAGGAGAATTGCATCACCTAATGGTACTGGAAGAACATGGGTAGTTGCCCAGAGAGAAAACAGAATCTAGAAATTAATACTTCCCTGCTTAACTTCTTGAGAAACATACTAAACCAACAATAAACATGTATGATTTTTTTGAAAACATGGTTTTTTTTTTTTTTTTTTTTTGGAGATTTAGTCACATAACATTTTGAACCTGCAGGCAACAGAGCCTACAATGGAAAGTGGTTGCATTAACCAAAACAACCTAGGATACTTTTGGGGATTTTTGTGAAGAAAAGACTTTATTAGCATCTCCGAGCAGCACAAGGGATTGCCATCAGACATACTGAAAACCTGGTATGACCTATATGCTAAGTGAATAGCATATGAATTATTGGAGAGTTTTTTTTCTCCCAACCTACATGTTTAGCATGAAATTACTGTTTCAACAGTTCTTGGTATGAATAATTGATTATTTAATGGAGTTCTAAAGGTTAAATAAATTAGAGTTAGTATACAGATGCCCATTTCCAACATTTGTTTCCATGTTAAGTGAAAGCATATCTATACATTTCACTGTTCATGAAGTTGAATGACTTGAAAAATACATTACACCAATAATTAGACTGTAGAAGGACTAATATTTATGGGACATTTGTAAACATTTTTATAGCTAAAAATGAAATGAAAAACATTCTGAATTACCATGACAATGAGTTTCTGGCTTACTTTGTCAAGTGGTTCTGGGTATGCAGCTTACTGCTTGGAAAACTTTAAGCTAAGGACAGCTCATAGCTGCTTGCATACTTTCACATGAAATCAGAATATACAGAGTCCAATTTATCTCTCATATGCAGGAGAAACAGAAGCAACTCTAAACAAGTCAATGGTGGTATTGCAATGCAATATCTGTATAAGCGAAGAAACTTGAATGTGTTTTCATTTCAGTTATTTAGAACTTGCACAGACAAAATAGTTCTGTATTGATTAGAATATCAATGTACAACAAATTATTCTAGATAGGAAAAAAACCAGCAACTAAACACATTTTAATCCAATGTCAAAGCTCATAAATTACACTGAGCAAACCAATTGATCTCAGACATTTATGTGTTTAACTGCTTGTATAATCAGGAGAGTACAAATCAACTCTCCATAACCCAGCTCTCACAAAAGGGAAGATGAGAACTGTAATGACAGGATTTCCAGCTTATTCCTCTGCATCTTACACAAAGATGGATATCACAATATTGAGAACTAGATTTAAGTGTTCTATAATTGCCCAAAAGCATATTCAATCTTCACTCTTACAGAGCTGTTACAATGAAGGAGAAAACACATGTACAGTTTTCTGGGGTAAGGCAATAAATATTCTCAAATAAATATTTCCCAAAGGAAATTCAGTGTTTTCCACAGCTGAGTAAATCAGTTTATATAACTCAATCCGATATTGTACTTCAGGTACAGGTAAATATCCCCATTCCAGTAGCCTGTAATCTTTCTTTGTCCCTTGATGGAGTTACTATATGGGATGGAACACACTACATGAGGTTTTTTTGGTTTTTCCTGATGTATTTTTTCAAGGTGGGAGACACTAATCTCTGCGGAGGTAGGAAGATTCAGAGGAACAGCCTGTATAGAAGCCTGTCTTGAAGCTGATAACTGTGCACAAAAACTCCCCTAAATGTGTAATAAAAATATTTTGGAGGGCCATGAACAAATACAGTTGCAAATACAGAAAGAAATAGTTTTGTTCAAAAGAATAAACACTGTTTTTCCCAAATAGCTGAATGTAAATAATGTATCTGCCTTGGACTTAGCCCCAGACAGGAAGGACCTGAAAGGGGTGAAGAAAACAACAACAAAAGAAAATTGAGTTGGGAACTAATAAGATTTTAAAAAAGCTCAGGAGGAGCAGAAAGACTTTGTGCATGTAATAAACTCTTTACATGGGGAAGTATTGCTATTTCTGTGCAAACACTGAAATGTCTTTTTACCTGAAATAAAGGGAAGCTTGCATTCAGTTAATATTAATTTTCTTGAATTTTTCCGTTCTGTGTAACCTCTAGGCTAGGTCATCTTTACACTATTCAGACTGAAAAATGTCACAGCTATTCTGATATCAAATCTCAGAATGATTTTTATGGTGCTTCAACGGGGACAGTCTAACCAATTTACAGTAACCAAGAAAGGGCTCTCTTAACCTTCTGAGATCAGTGTGATGTCCTCCTTTCAATAAGGTGTTCCACTATCTCCTCTCCCAGTGGAGCTGATCCATGCCTAAGCATCCCACCCCTGTATCTGTCTGAATTCAAACTTCTGAAAGCATGTCATCTGGAAATACAGTTCTCATCAGTCATGCCTAGTCTTCTTGTTAGGAAGCCACAGCAGCTGTTCTAGTGCCTGAAAAGCCTGCATGCCCTGTAACAATTGGTTCAGTCTTTAGCAGGAAGAGAGGAAGAATGGATCCTGAGAAGTTTTCTTTTTCCTCACACCTTCAACAGGAGCAAAGAAAAGGGGCATTTTCAGTAGGCCAAGAGCACTGCTGGGCTGGAAGGAATCCACAGCCATTCATATTATTGAGCCAGAAAGTTTGGCACACTTGAGAGGAAGCCTTAAACAATGCGAGGCTTAGCAGCAGCTGGTGCTGGTAGTAGGAAGATGTGCAGCCCTGAGAGAGGGCAGGAGAAGCTGGGAGCATTTCAGATGGCACATGGGCACTGCACAGAAGCTCCTTCTGCTCCATGGGCCCACTTTTCAACTTTCAGTACAGGCAGACAACTGAACAGATAAATCTGCTGGATGCTAACTACTTAAAAAATATAGCTCTGTGGTCATGCCATAGCACCAGTAGATAAAGCTGAAATATTACCATGTGTTCGTTATTTTGAATAAAGAAGTAAACAGGCAAAACAACGTTTTAAAGCAATGATTTGCAGTTGTAAATTGTCAGGCTTTGCTGGCAATAATACATAGTGCTAAAACCATATATATACTTTTTCTCTAGGCAATTATGTAAGCTTTATCCATACTATGCTCCAGAAACCAGGAGTACGGATGGCAAGGCATTCCAGTTGCATTTGAATAACAGGGACTAGATAGACCTGGTCAAAAGAGCTGCAGGAACAATAGATGCATTACTGGTGAGGGATCTCCTGTATCCCTGGAGCAGTGTGGCAATGACATTGGATCCAGTGTAGACAGTTTTTCTGTCAGCTGAGGATCAGCTGCAGACAATGCAAGAATCACTGTTAATCCATCCATTACTGCCATCATCAGTAGATTTAACACAGCAGAAGCTCTTAAAGTTTATGAAAATTCTCCCTGGCAATAACAGGACATGTCCTTAACAAAGCTGGCAAAATGCATTAAAGTTTTTTTCCCCCTCACAATTACTCCAAATCCAGTAAAGCTGTGTGAGGCAATTACTGAATGTTCATGAGAAAACCAAATAGGAAAAAACTGGCACAGAAACACTGAAGGAAAAAATGTATAATAAAGCAGATCTTGATTACAAATGTTTCAAGACAAAAATGCTACATTTACTTTATTTTTTAAAGATGTATGTACTTTGTAAGTATTTTAGTTTAGAAATCCTGCCATGAATAAACCCCATGAATTATGAACACTTTCCCTAAGAAGGCAATGAAAGCATGTTATCTCTAAGGTGCCTATGAAATTACAGTCAATTATGTAGAAATCACTAGCATTTTTCTTTCACTGGTTAGACAGCTTGAGGTAGAGCTTATTGCAAACCTGAAGCCCTTGGCATGAAATCTGGACTCCAGATTGGGGAAAAAAATAAAAGAAGCACTTGTAGAAACTGCTTTTTAATATGATATTGTGTTAACTGATTACATAAGTCCTTCAAGTCAAAAAATGGTTTAGTCCCCCACATCATGATTAAACCATCTAGTGGAAATTATGTTTATTTTGCTTATAGGTACATTTCTCCTTTCCCTCTCACTCTCTGTGTGTGTCTTTATGTATGTTGTTACAGTAAGACATTTAATCAAGCCCTTTTGAAGTGGTAGAGTGGAAACAGCTGTATCTGACAATGTGCTGATGACATGGGGCTTAAAGCTGTCATGAGCTCCAGATTGCAAGCAGCACTAATATGTGGTTGGGATGGTAGTGACTTAGGGGTCATGGCACCTCCGAGAGGAATGCTCCTAAGCCAATCAGCTCAAGGAGGTGGCTCAAAGTCTTAAGGCTCTGGTGAGCTCTCTTTCATTTAATACTCTTGAGGTCACACTTCAAAGGGCCCTTTCTTCCCAAAAGCCATTGGCCATATGTGGGGGTTCTAGAGCAGCTTTTTAAAGACTGGCTGCTTCAGGCTCAGACTTAAAAAATTAGAAACACAGCTCTATTACACAAATGATATCTTATAAGTTGAACAAAGGCTGAAGCTTAAGTCGGTATCTCACATTCTTGTAAAGCATGCCAATTTAAAGACAGTTTTCAGATGACTGATTTTTCCACAACAAACTA
The DNA here is from genome assembly GCA_013400275.1 of Rhadina sibilatrix. Lineage (NCBI taxonomy): Eukaryota > Metazoa > Chordata > Aves > Passeriformes > Phylloscopidae > Rhadina > Rhadina sibilatrix. Next base: position 137,174 of record VWYO01020468.1, on the reverse strand, counting down.
AGCTTAAAGCTCACATTTTAGAGTGCCTAATGACTTGTTAAAACTATTTCTTGGTTTGTGAAGATTACAATATGTAGGGCTCCCAGAAATCACCTCTGAATACAGCTTCTCTTCAGCAATACTCACACTCAGAATAATTGCTATAAAAATGTCCAAGAAACTTATGGTTTCATTTCTTCATGCAACTAAATTTGTTAAAATTAGACTAACGTGATTAATGTACACTCAAGCCAACACTGCTAGAACAAACACATATGTGCTTCTCACTAAGAAGGCTCTAAAATGATTTTGATCATGGTACAACACACAATGCAGTAAAATACTTTTCGGAAAGCATTCATAAAGATCAAGGGGATAAGGGGGCCAATCTCTGTAGGTTACCTACGGAGTTGAAGGAAAGAGTCCTGTACGAAATAATTAATTGCAAATAAAAGTAGGTTTGTTTTCTGAACTGCTTCCTGGAGTCCCCTTGGCTGTCCAGGGGAAGTCGACTCTGAATGCTAAAATAGATATAACCTTGAGAATGCTTGCTTCTTCAGTGAAGTTAAAGACAAATTGCTCTTATCTTCAAAGCAGCAGTGTGCTCTATAGAAAACACTGCTCTTCTGAAATTTGCCTGGAAATTACTTTCATAGAGGATAAATATCCACACACTGTAAATAAGGCCAATTGTGAACCTTATTAAGAAAACAGCTGGGTCTATATCTCAAACACTAATACAGCCAGGCTTGTTTTTAATTTGCACCCAAGCTCCTTTTCAGCTGGTGCAGTTATTGTACCAAAGTGTTTTAGTTTTTCTACCATCTGCAGACAGAAGGTGTATCCAACAGCAAGGATGGTATTCGAGATGCAGATATACATTTTAACACACCTTTGCTGTATTCAGGCATTCCTTTAATGAGTATAAAGTTACTTGCAAATACTTTATTCATTGTAATAAAAAAAAATTGTATTCTCAGACCTCTCAGAATTAGTTCAGTGATGAATGAATCAATATTGCAAATATTGCAATATTCAAAAATAAAATCTTTTTATGCTTGCTTTCTTAAAAACAATAGCCTGCAAGTTTCAGAGAAGTTACATTTTCTGTAACCAAATACTGTGTTTCTGGGAATGTTTTTAGCTGCCTTAGTCACAACTTCTCTAAAAATGGATTAGTTGAATGAGAATGTGACTCAGACACGCAAGCACATTGGTGTTTGCTGCTGTTCTCCCATTCTGAGACACTGAAATAAAAGGGCTTGTCTAGGAGACAAATGCAGAAGCGGAGACTGCTGTCTGGAAAAAGGACTAAAATAGCCAATTAAGTATCTCTGAAAGTAGTAAATCAGATGTCCATTTAAACTGGACATGGGTGTAGAAAAGCTGAGCAGAGCAGTTTCTGGATCCAAAGGGCTTATACATTAAGGAGCAGATGAGGAATTGTGCATAGAGTATTGCTTCATTCCAAAGGCAATAAGAATGGTTGAGAAACCAAAGAAAGGGATGCAAAATGAAAATAGAATGCTGAAAACAAAACTGTGTCATGACAGTTAAATGAGCATAAAAAATTCACTAACAATCAGTAAAAGATTGTGTTTACAGTATTACTAAAATATCTTATTGCTCTTAAGGACTGTATCTTACAGCAGCAATATTAGAGATATTATACAATATGTTATATTTGTAAAGAAACAGATGCAAGAGAGTGGAAATCTGAGTTTTGTTTCAGGCTGTGCTAGATGAAAATCCCTCAAGAGCCAGGCAGTGGTCTAAAGTTATCCTAAAGAGTAAGTGATAATGTAATTATCTTCGCACAGTGAAAGAAAGACGCTGATAACAAAGAAATGGATCTTCAACTTGAGATCTGGCCAAGTGACTGGGGAACCAAAGGAAAAAAGTCATACTGAAAAAAAAGTAGAGTGCCAGTTTACTTGGGATGCTGCTCCATAACTCACTCATATCAAACAGTACTGCTTAAAGCACCAGAAGAAGAAAGACTCTTGTTGAACAGACCCTATGAGCAATTAATTATACTAGTAACAAGGCTGATCCACTGCACAGAAGTGACCCTTCAATGCTGTCACAGTATTCTCACTGAGAGTCAATGTGGGGACAGACATATAAGCAGCTAAAGAGATGCACACAAATATACATATATACGGTATGTGTATAGGTATGTGTTTATACACATGGAATGGTAGGAATCTGTATATTATATCATATGAATACATCTAGCAGCTTGAATTTTCTGTCAAGATATGTTTCTAGACCATTTGTGATGGATACAAAAAAACCCCTGAAAGATCCTTCAAGCACTTACTCAGTTTAAGGATATTTAAGGATATTACTTTATCATCTTGACTCACATAATTGTGCTGATCCTTCATATTCGTAAGCCAGTGAGAGGATACACAGGCCACACACAAAATGAAAAAAATAACTGTAGGCATTTTCAGGCTGTGAGTATGGTTTCTACACAGCTCTGGACTGAGCAACTGCAGTCCCTAGGACAGGACCTGGATACACTCTAAGCAGCTGGTTCAATCAGCACTAGAGAATATTTCTGGGCACACTTAATTTATTGGCACAGACACAGCCATGAAGCACACAGTTCTTCAATAATTTTCAGTCCATATTCCTTTGAAAAGATTGGGAGCTTCTGTCTTACCATGTATCCATTAAACTGCTTACTACCAAGTAAGCCTCCTCAAAGTGGCTTCTTTTCCTCCCACCCTGAAACCAGTATGGTAAATTTGAGAGCTAATAATAATAAGAAAAATACGTATGACTACTGGTTTTGTTTACATTTTTTGAGACACATCCCTGTAAAGTCATCAGACAGCTGATAATGGCTGTGAAAATGGATACAAGTTTCCCACCCTGCACAAATAAAATATTCTTTAAAAGTTGTGAACCATATGAACATTATGCCTAGCTAGAAAACTAAACTATCACCTTGAATATAAAAGAATAATTATCTTTTGAAGAAAGCTGAACACCGCTACCTATTAGATTTTTACTTACATTAATCAAAGTTAGAAGAAAGTTTCTACAATAAATTGTTTTGATAATCTTATTCTTCAAAAAGGATACTTCAGTGATAATATGTAAAAAGCCTGTCATCAATAATCAGAAATACCTAACCTTTAGAGTACTATTGCTATCAGCTTGCTACCAGTCACTCCAAAGCTCTCTGAGAAACCTCACACGTATAACCAGATTTATATAGGGTTATACAGAATAAACTTATTTCTTAGTTTCTGAGAAGCATTTTGAGCATACAATGAAGCACAGGAAAGAGAAATTGTACCAATTTGCAGGCAGCTGAGGGAATACTTTCAAGGTATCCTCTCAGAAAAAAGGCAAAAAAGTCTTGCATTATGCAAGCATCATGAATGACAGTCTTCATTGTTGTTTCACAAAGTATGAAGTAATGAAATAAGTAGTTTCTTGAGAGTTCTGAAGTGACACTATGAAAACCTGTAATTTCATATGAATAAGTTAATATGGCTTTTTTTATTATATTTTATTAGCTTGCTTTGAGTCTTAGCTGCTGTTGCTTTTGATTCTTAGCTCTGAAAACTCTTTTATGTCTTTTTTTTAACTTGTGTTTTTCCTTTTTTTAACTGCATTTGCTGACTTGTATCCTCAAATCTGGTACTATAGACTTCTGTGACAGAAACTTTCCTAGATTTGATTTATTGCATAGACAAAGTGTTATGTATCTAAAATAAATTCTGCTCCACTTATATTCATGATTTTTTTCCTCAAAATGTGAAGGTAATTGAAAAGAAATGTAATATTAAGTAAAAAATGGTAAGTAAAAATATTTTATTTCTTTAATTCATGATGCAATGAAAATTGGAAATGAGCTTCCTTTCCCTTAAAAAGCATCTGTCACTTACTCTTACATATATCTGCTCAAACAATAAATATTTTTTTGCCAATATACAACTACATCAGAGATAAACATCTTTATGTTTGCCAAACAACATTTGCCAGAAGTTCACGACAGATGAAAATGCATAAATGTATCATTAAAAATGCCTTAAACTGTGGCTTACAGGATAAACTTTCATTCTCTTTTACTAGTGAAGAGATGGAATTGGAAATGCTTTCCAAACTTAGCACATTTAAACACAGAAAAATAAATCTAAATCTAGAAGTCTTTTCCAAGTATGTTAGCTAAGCAAGATTTATGGCTAGGCCACTTCACTGAGGCAACTTGACAGTGCTTGGTTTGACAAATGAACACCTTCATCTGACTACCCAATAATTAACTATTAAAAGAATATATATAACACAGGCTGAGAGATCAAATGCTCCAGCAGGAAGTTCTCCTCAACATTCTAGGGTACTGAACCCCCTAGAATGTTCATCAATAAAGTAATGGATATTATTAAGAAGGTACTTACATTAGGTCTTAATCCTGCTGCCATTTCATAATACTTCTCGGCCTCTTCATTAAGACTGGCTTGTCTATCAGGATGGAAAAGAACAACAGAGTTACACCCCATTTTCCCTACCTAAAGAAGCACAGAAAAAAACTAAACACTGCAACTACTCCCTGCTGCTTAAGGATATTACCCTAACAAATACACAAAATATCTAAATCTGAAAGTTTTCCTATAGTTGAGAATGTTCTCTTTGCTTACTTCATTTTCTTTTTAGTTCTGCAATGATATTAGTACATAATGAAAAGAAATACGGGAAGCTGAACATGCATCTCAGGCAAAAACAGAGACATACCAGTGTTCACCAGAAGAAAATGTGGCTCATTTTTTTTTATCAGACATACTTTAAATTCTGAAACTGTATATTATACCATAATATACACTTTGTGCCCTCCCAAAACCACAATAATTTCAGTAAAAAAAAGGGAAAAATAAGTCAGGTAACATAAAGATTTCTGAAAACTAGGTTTCCATGATTGACAGAATTCAGTCAGAAAAGAGTTCTGATTTCAAAATTTACTCACGTAATTCTGAGCAGGCCTTTAAATGTGAATCTCATATTCCAAGACAATAAGATGAGTTTCTGGGTACCTGAAGCAGTATTAGCTCAACACTTTTTCTTCTCCTTACTACTACTGTCTGCATCTACATGTTCCTAGTAGTTTAGTTTTTATTTCTTCTTCTCCTGAGTTTTTAGTTTAATGCCTTCAAACAAAAATGCAATATGTTGCCAAAGAAATCCAAAGTTTTTTTTTTGTCTCAACAGGCCCTTTTTATCACTTCTCTTAAATTCTTCTGTTCTCCTTTTGTCTTCACCTTCTTAATTTTCATGTAATTATTCATTTTGGCCACTAATCCAACGAAAATATCAGCTAACCACATGCATGTCAAGAGAAAGATAGCAAATCTGTAAGAACAACCAAGCAGGACTCCCAGGGCCTACGTATCTTCTGCTACAGTTATTTGCTGTTTTCCTATGAAGCATTAAGGAGATCTCCAGCATATTTGTGTTTGTTATGTGATTACAGATGCAATTTCTGTGATACAAAATGGAAACATTAGAAAACAAGGCTAAGACTGTAGGATTGGCTGTTTGATTTATTCAATCAGCTGAGTACTTGTTTTACCTTGTTCATGACATAAGCCTTTACATGATTTGTTATCGAACTGTGTTCTGATTTAGTTTCCATCCACCCAGATTTTAAACATTAGCCACATAATACATGGATAGGCAATTAATCCCAAATGACACATTTTGACAGCTATTGGTCTTGGGAGGAGAAAGGGAGAAGGGATAATCCCTTTGAATTTTCTCACATAATTCTTGTGCAAGCTGAAACCACTTCATGACTAACAATTTGCTAAATAGAACCTGGTTTATTCATGTTAACTGTTTTAAATTACTTTGCACATGTTTCATTGACTCAGCAGTTGCAGTGGTTAGAAGTGACTGAATGTCTAAAAATATTCATTCAACCTGCTTCTGAATCACTCCTGCTGGGCATCAGTAGCACTTGAAACGATTGAAAAAAAAAATAATAATAATCTCATGCTTAGGAATTTCAGGATTTACAACAAGGCACTATAAAATGAAACATTACAGAGCTTTTTCTTCTTTTTCCTGTTTGTAAAAACTGTCAGGACACAAATCACTTCTGAAAGTGGTGAAATAACATACAATAAACAAGGTGCCTTTACCAGGAGGCAAATACAAATGGTACACTTTACCTCCAAAAAGAGTAGCTGGCTTGTGAGTATTGAACACATTAAAATCCTGTCCCTCCTTTAGGCCAATGGAAATACATGGCTTGCTTTCCTGCCACATGTACCTCTTGAAACAAAGATCATTAATTGCCAAGTTGAAATCAGTTTGAATATATAGCTCTCTGTTATAGAAATGAATGCACAACACAGCAACCTGGTCAGGAAAAAGCTATTTCCATTTTTGGGGCATTCAGGAATAGTTCCTTTAGTTAAGATGCTGCAGAATTCTGGTTCCCATTTTCACTGCAAATCTAAGCTAGAAATTAATTATGTTAAGCCCTGAAACAGCTTTCCCTTGAGAAAAATTAAAGGCACAGAGGTAGGAAATTGCAGTAACCCTATGCCACTGAGCAGTAAAGAGCTCTGGATCAATGTCAAATAATGGAAGGACATTATTAAAAGTAACATAACTCACATTAGAGTAAAATATTAAATAAAATGTTAATAAACAGAGAGAAAGGAAAGGGAGCAAAGAGAGGTTCAGAAGAGAGTTTTTTCATAGTTATGAGCTATATTTTAACCTCTACCCTAAACCTTTTCATGAGGAATCACCTTGAAAACTTATCTGATTTTCCCCACTAACAACTAGCATTCAATCTTGTTTTAAGGGGAAAAAAAATCTTTCCACTTTTTATTCTCTCATATCTCTTAACCTGAACTTCCAGACCAAACAATTCCCCATATTTAGCTTCAGCTGACTAACAGTGACACCTAACAAATCTGCTTGATGAGACATCACTCTTAGATTCTCCTGACACCCAGCTATAATCACTTTACATTAATTTTGATTTTTACATTGTTCACTGGAAAAAATACTGTTGTAAAAGAAAAATACCACCAATGCTGACTGATTTAGATACATATGAGTGAGAAAGGGTTAGTTTTAACCTGCCTGCTGCTTGGTACAAGGCTTCAGATTGTTAATTTTTAGAGTAAAACCATAAATGTCGGCACACCTACAAAGAAACTTTCTTCAGCAATTCCTATTTTAAAATGCTGAATGCTGATACTTGGCATTCTTAATGAACCTTTTTGTGTAAAAACAAAACTATAATCAGGTTTTATAATCAGCTGCTCTGTTGCAATGAACCATTCATCCACTTTTTCTTTTGTTTTAAAAATCTATACAGACTATATGCTTTGCCATACATACATATATAGACATACATACATTTAGGCATATAGATAGTAAATAAAGGATGAATATTATCTGTTCAGACAATAACATAGGGTTAAGTTGTGCCTATGATACTGTACCAGTAATTACAGTACACATTTGGTCAGTGTATTCTGGACAGCCAAAATACTCTTACTGAAAAATAAAGACCATGCCATATAGTACTGCTCTAATTTAGACTTCTGTTTTCAACACCCAATAAACATCCTGTAACTTCATATCACAAGATTTTCTCAGAACCCTCTCACAAAAGCATGGAAAAATGAATTATTCCTACAAAATGTGTTTTTAAGCCAAGAGGTGTTTCTGCTAAATTTGTTTTCATGTGGAGGCAAGGCAAAATTCTTTCCCTGTTTCTAATTATTGCAGCAGGGCCACCACGCTGCCATCCTTCATTCTAGAAGTAATTGTTCCCCTGGCCACAGGAAGCCTTGCTGATGGCAGCTCAGCTGGTCTATGAGAGCAAAGTGAACCGTAGCCCTTGTTAACACATGGCTCAGCCACTGAAGCTGCAGCCACTGTACAGCATCGCACACACGCTTCACTGCTTTGCTGAGAGGCTTCCCACTCCTCTAAGCAAGAGCACTGCAAATACTGCAAACATAAAACACATGACCAGATATCGTTTTAAGAACCACCCAAATGGCTGCATGACTCTTGAAGAAAGCTGTCTGGAAAAAAAGTTTGTTGAGAAAATGAATTTTACAGACATGTAGCACGCAAGTTAAAAGTTACCAGACTGTTGCAAAGAAATTAATTGCATTCATTCCACATCTCACCCCTCTTACAGATGACTTGAATCAATCATCTTGCATTGCATTACATTAACGGGATGCTAAAGGAGTCATTTATGAAAAAAAAATTAGTAACTATAATGTAATTAGGAAAGGGGAGGTCTCTCAACAACGCAAACACAACTAAGCAATTTTTTTTTTACTTCAGATTCAGTCACAAAGAGAGGAAATCAGCAATGTTGGAATATCTGATTGGAAGTGCAGTCTTCTTGTGACTGCTAAACTGAGAACAGGCTATTTATAAATACAGCTACTGCATTTGGACCCAGTTAACTATTCTGTTGCAAATTTAATAAAAAGGAAATTAACTTGCAGCACTCCAGTTCAAAATTTTCAGAAGTTGTTAATTTTTATTACCGGTTGTAATATTTATTATAAGGTTGTATTTTAATTTATTTTTTTTTCTCAGCAAGTAGGGGGATTTAAAAAAAGGAAAATATTTTAGCACTAGACTAGAAAAATAAATTGCATTTCAAGAGAACGTTATGTTTATTTTCTATCCAAAACAGCTGTAAACCAAGAAACGTCTTCATATTTCTGAGTCTTGTGACACTCCTTAGGCTAATGTAGAAATAGCAGTAGGAGAGGAAGGAAAGATGATTCCTTCCTAATTCAAAAATACATCACTGTGTAAAATATTTGGTCTGAAAAAGAATATTTCAGAATCTATACAGAAATCTAAGCTTCTGTTATTATCTTGCAGTCATTTTGGAAATGTTGCATCATCCACATTAATATCAATTTCTGTCTCTTATTCCACAACACATCTTTAAAATTTATCCCATGTCCCTCACAAGAGTAATTTCATTTTCATGCTCTGTGAACTTCTATAATGTATTTTCTATCTCACAGCTGTGCAGTTCATTCAAAATTCTTACTCACTTACCAGTCAGTTTTTATAGCTCTCTAGGGTACCTAAGGAGCAGTTGGTCACCTACTTGAAATTATGTCAGCCTTTCATTTATGACTGTCTTTAGCATTCAGTTTCTAGCAGTGTCACTCTGTGCCAGTTGGAGTACTCCCTTCTTTCCGTCCTCCTTTGTGTCTTGGTATCTGTTTTCTTCTTGGAATCACCTCAGCTCTCCATTGTTCTAAAAATCCTAAAAATCATCTGCTTCTGAGGAGCCAGACTCCTGTTGGATTTGTAGCTGTTCTGTTACAATGAATGAATATGTATTGCCCTTGTCTGACAAGTATTACGGAAGCAATATATTTGAATTAATTGCTAAGTAAAGCAGTGAACAAGGACGGACAACAAAATCATAACCTTTAGCAAAAACCAGTCAGATGCTAACACATGGGGTTTTAAGCAAACACTTGTCAGCACTGAATTTAGCTTTGCCACCCTGACTCTTGTTAAATCCTACAGACCACTTTAGACTCTCAGAGAGTATGAGGAAGACATTATGATCTTCCACAAAGAGAGCTGAGTATTTAGTGAAAAATTAGATCAACTAGGTATCCCAAAGGAGCACAAGGGATTCTAGCTAAACTAAAGCAGGCCTATTTTTTTAAGAGTTTCAGTTTGGTGCATTTTCTTTGTTTTTGAAGGTTTTGGCTTTGCACTTACAGTAAAAATCGAGAATGCAGAGAATCACTGAGAACTCATTGCTTTCAAGGACTCACAAAAACAGTACACTCCCAACCAGATCAAGTAGGGTAACTGTAGCTGATGTAGAGCACAGCAGCATAGCTATTATGTTAAAAGTGAAAAAAATATTCATATCCAAATGTAAATATATGTGTCTCGAAGACCTTGACTCAGTGCTCACAGAGAAAGTAAGAGATTTATTAAATCTATTTCCAAAATAGTACTCATCTACACCACCACATTTTATAATACACACAATCATACCACTAAACCATCTTCTACAACACACTCAGTAAAATCACGAATCTGACCCCTCTATACCTTTCTAAATTCAGCTATCATGCCTAAACTGCTATGCTTCTGTCTGTGGATTTATGACATTAATCTAAGTGTTACAAATTACTAAGTTCTGTCTTGAGAGATATCATTCACAAAATAATCATGGGGAAGGGAAGTGTCTTGGGTTGCAATACAAGATGTATTATTCTATTGCCATCTGTTGAAACCAGTTGGGGAGGTGTTTTTCTTTATCTCTTGTATAATCCATTCCCCATAACTCCAGGGGGGAGGGAGCGGGTGCCTTCTGATAATGGGCCAGCTGTTAAAACCAGGTGGCGCAGTGTTCCTTATCTCTTCCAAAACCTGTCCTCCCTCTGGGGGATATCTTCTACTAATGGGCCATTAAGGATCACCATGTGACTGCTACAATTACATCATCCTATTGTGAGATGCTCCCCCTAGTGGGAGGAGCCAAGCATTCCTATCTGGATAAAATGTGAGATTCAGAACACCAGGACTGCCTGTTTTCCACTGGATTCACAGAGGGAGACCAGACCCATCACGCCACCACTGAATCCTTCTAGAGGATCATCTCTACTCCAACAGAACCACATCTGCCACTCCAGGAGGATTTATCTGGACTGCTCCCAACACCCTGACCAACAGGGTGTCGTGTTCTGACTCCGTCAGTCTTTTTCTTTTTTGTTTGCCTTTTTTTTTTTTGTACTACTACATTTTTAATATTCCTAGTAAAGAACTGTTATTCCTATTCCCGTATCTTTGCCTGAAAGCCCCATAATTTCAAAGTTATAATAATTCAGAGGGAGGGGGTTTACATTCTCCATTCCAAGGGAAGCTCCAGCCTTTCCCTGGCAGACACCTGTCTTTCCAAACTCAGACAGGAAGGATCCTTAAAATAGCTCATATTACCTCTGTCAGGTCAAACTATTATTTACCAATGAGCCATTTGTCTTTCCTTTCTAATCAAAAAGCAGTAAATTATTTTTAAAAAATAACTTTTGGGGCTTATTTCAAAATCATAGTATAGAAACCATAATTCTGAAACGCAGGTCACTTGCCTGAAGCTGATTCTACCTTCTCTTTTATACTATTTTCCTCTTCTTTCATTTCTTATTTAAAATGCTAGAAGTATAAAGAAGCCTAATAAGATATCTTCAGCAAAGAAAGTACCTCAAGAACTGTTTTGTGCTAATGAAGTATACTTTTTAAATTTCCTTTTTCAGGCATTTTCTATGCTTAGATACCATCTAAATGAAATCAAGTATCCTTATAGCTGTTAAGTGGACAGTAGACAATAATTAGATAGTTATCCTAGAAATAAGCATGGAGGATACCTATTACAGTAATGTGAGTTTAATGATAATGTTAAACTCACAGACAGAAGCTTAATGTTACTGAATAACCAGGTCTGACAGCTTTAAAAGCTAAAGTAGAAGTCTAAAATTTTGTTCTATTCAGATAGAACGGAATTAAATATAAGGCTACGTTTTAAATCACAGATTCTGTGAATATCACTAAGTGCTCCAATGTGTCTCAAAGTAATTATCAGTCTGGGAATATTTAGATTTCTAATTATTATAATGTTCCCTACTGATATTAACAGAAATTTTCAATATTCTCTATTTACATCCAGATGAGGAAAATGGTCTCTTTTCAGTTGCTATGCACGCTAAAATTTAAAAAATCAGGTGAAGGAAATCCTACAGAAGGTTCTTCACAAAAGAAACACTTGTTCTCATATGCAAGCAAAATGCATTACATGCTTGTGAACAATGGAAGTTTTGAAGGTAGAAAATTATGATATAATAAACAGAATTTAAGAAATGCAAAGTGCTAAATGCTGCAACAATTTAATTCCACTTCTTTGTATCTCATTAGCAATAACATTGAATTATTAAAAGAGTTGCTGAGCTTTAAAAAGAATCCTGCATAAGCAAAGGCTAGAAAGACTTTTTTCCTCCAAAAGAAGAGGAAAATCAAGTGAGGCAGATGTACAAGGACTAACCTGAGCATATGGGCTGCATTGAAAACAACATCAAATTCTGTATTATCAAGTTCAGCTGCTTTTTTTGCCATTTCAGCTGCTTCTACCAGGCGGGATTCTTCTAGGAGGAACTGACCTGCAATGGAGTGCATGAAGATGAGCTCGGAAAAAATAACTCATGTAATACACTTCAGACAGTATAATCTGGAAAAGGAAGCACAAAAAAAAACCCAAAAAAACCCACCAAACCCCAAACTAATAAACCAAGCAACAAACCAATGTCTCAAATCCAATCTTTAGTTATTTGTTGATCTGCTCTGTTTGTCAATACCTTTAAAATACAGTCAAAGTAGAAAACTTGCAGTAAGTATGACAAGCAATAAAAATATTTTTGGAATATATTTAAGAAAAGTGAGATTGATAGTGCAAAACTCAGCCATCAAGAAACAATACTACGAAACCCCAAGAAGCCTGCCATTTGAGAACATGCCTTTCTGCCTATACAGTCACCAAAACAAATTGAAATAAAATAGTATCTACAAATTAAACACATTCCCAAAGCATATCCCAAAATTTGTTTTAAAAGCAAATCCCAAAATCGCATAAAAAGATAAATTTTTGTATACATACATGATAGCATTTTTTCAGCTTTAAAAGTCTAAGTGGTATCTGCTTTAAAACCATTATATATATATAATCGTTTTAAAGCAGATGCATATATATATGTATATATATAATATATATAATGGTATATATATTGTATATATATTATATATATAATGGTATACCTTAATGGATTGGTATTTTATCATGCATTTCACTAGCACTTAAAGAATCACAACAGGTAGCTTTTTACATGTTTCCTATATGATACTTGCCTTTCACATTAAACAGATAGAAGATGGCTAAAATCAAGAGACTCATTTTTCACAAATGAAATTATCATTATCGTTAAACCAAATATAAAATGAAAACAATGAATAATTCAGAATTAACCAAGCTTTAACTGAAGTACAGTAGTTTCAAAACAAAGCATGTAACATGCAGTAGAACTCTATAAAAAATGACTTTTCCTTTGAAGAAGGTGAAAAAAAGAATTTGAAAGGTACTCAATTTTATTTTCACTATTTTTAATGCTTTTTCACACCTAATCTGTAAAATGTGTCATTTTTTGCAACAATTTTTTTAAGGAATTCAACCATCTAGTCTCTGTGCCTACATAACTGTACATTTGGAAAAGCTATTCTAAAGCCTAGTGATTATACATTCCAGCATCGCATCCTTCCCTTTTTGTCTTACTTTGTAAAGTAAGGTCTCTTAACCAAAACTCTGCCACGCCACACTAATGACAAGCCTCATCAGGAACAATACACCACAAGCAAATGATATCCTGTTATGGTAAGGGATTTTCTTTTTTTCTTTCTCCCTTTCCTCATCCATTCCCTGTTATGGTAAGGAATTTTCTTTTATTATTTCCCCCTTTCCTCATGCATTCCCTGTTGCTCACATACTTGCTATGTGCTTATGTGAGAAATTCCCTTAACCAGAGCTAGCAAGGTCTGTACATCGTGAACTCAGTGATGCTTTGGTACAAGAGACATTTGCAGAAGGAATCATTTTGATACAAAAAGCAATGAAAGACAGCTTTCTTAGCTTTTTGTTTTCTCTGTGGATATATTTCAGCTTGGGAGAGTTGGCAGATTATTTACTCAGTCTCCTATATCCTAATTTATTCAGATCTGCAAAACTTGTAAAAACATTTTGGTACCCTCCTGCATTCACAGCATAAGGTTTGCTTGCTTTAGTTACATTCACACTCTAATATGTACCACACTTCGATGCAGTACAATGCTTTGTGCTTATTGTGCCCAGAAACAGATGATTTACAAAAAAAGCCTTCTCACACAGGAAAATAGGTAAATAAACAAATAAAAAGAGAGAAAAAAAGCATAAAAAGAAAGCATAGTTCGAGAACAGTTTGGACCACAAAAGATTAATCTGGCTTCCAAATTATTAATCAGTGGTAGAACTGTTAATGGAAGTCTCTTAATGGAAGTTTCTTCTAAAGGGAAAAAAATTATGACAGAAGCTAAAAGTTTACCTTTTTAAATCTTTCTTTTTCTTTTGGGTACCACATCAGGGTATGCCTTATATGCAGCAGGAGAAGCTCAGATTTGAATCTGAAAATTCTCCAAGTAAATCTACCGAATAAAAATTCCTATCTCTCAAATTGGGCTGAATTCCTATTTTCTTTAAAGAGCAGACCTTGAAATAAGCTTGACCAACTACTCTTCCAATTCTTTTCCAATGAATGAAGCAAAACAGTATCCTTAATCTTTAAGTCCATGTTAGAGCAAACCAACCATAAAATGTTAACATTAAGGTAAATATGCTAATGAAAGCCCTAGATTAGCAGAGTGAAACATTGGTAAGTGGATGTGTTACTAAAACATTCAGCCAACTCCAACAAGGGGCAAGAACGAAGATATAAGTAAAACTTTCAGTTCTTCAAAACAGAAAATTCTAGGACTGTATATTACTATACAGTTATTACTATATTACAGTATATGTCCCCTCTACTGGAGGTGGCAGTAACTCATGCTAAGTGGGTAAGCAGCAGATGATGCATATATAAAACCGACTGTATTATCCTCTATACACAACCCCTCACAGAACTCTGTTTTAGGGCCAGTTCTCTTCATAAATGACTTGGATGAAGCTCTTAAAGGCATACTAAGTAAGTTTGCCAATAACAGGAAAATAAGAGGAGCTGTCAACTCCCTTGAGGGCAAGTGCCGGATTCTGCACCTGGGATGGGGCAACTCTGGATGTACAAACAGACTGGGGAATGAGATGCTGGAAAACAGCACCATGGAAAGGGACCTGGGGATCCTGGTAGATGGCAAGTTGAACTCATGGAGTTCAACTCATGAAGTTGAGTCATGGTACCCCAGCACTACAAGCCAGTTGAGGGGAGTCATTTACCCACTCTGGTCTGCAGTGGTTTGATTTCACCTTGAACATTGTGTGCAGTTTTGGGCACCTTAACATAAGAAAGTTACGAAGCTACTAGAGAGCATCCAGAGGAGGGCTGCTGATCAAAGATTTCTTTAATTGCATGGGCTACAAAGAAAATATGCTGCAACTTTCTCAGTCTAGTGAAAAAGTCAATAGCTGAGTGTACAGGTGTTCGGTGAGTTGTCCCATGCCAACATCCAAGCACTCACAACAGGGTCAGGGGGGAAAACAGAAGAGCAAAACCAAGAAAATTTCTGTATCAAGATAAAGACAATTTAACATTGTGAAGAAAAACAAAACAAAACAAAACAACAACAAAAAAACAAAACAACAACAAAAAAACACAACAACAACAAAAAACCCCAAAACAAACAAGAAAAAACCCAACCCAAAACTAAAACAGTAAACAGCAAAGTGAAGGAAATTTCTCATCACCTCTTAGAGGTAGAGTGATGCTCAGCCAGTCTCCAAACAAAGCCACCACAGAAGCCAAAACCCTTCTTGCTTCTCTACTCGAGTTTTTATTGCTAAAAATATGGTTATATGGCCTGTTATATCTATCCCTTTGGCCAGCTCAAGTCAGTTGTCCAAGCTGTGTCCTCTCCCAAAAAGAAAAAGCCTTGACACTGCTCAAACACTATTCAGCAACAGCCAAAACACTGGTGTATGTTATCAAGACTGCTTTAGTCACAAATCCAAAACAAGGCATCATCCAAGCTGCTATGAAGTTAACACTATCCTAGCCAGACCTAGTACAAGGTGGAAACTTTCAGTTGAAAACTGATTTGCCAAGTTCTCCTGAAAGGCAAACTAATTTTATTCACACATCTCAATTTAATTTAAAGTACCTAAGTAGAAAAATACCATTTTGAAAGCATTAGCTGCCATTCCTTTCAATCTGATATACTAAATTCATACAAGAATGAGCTGGATTGGCAGTTAACTGCTGTGCTTTCTTCATTAAAAAACAGACTTATGAACCTTTTCTGTAAAAGCCATAAAGAGGTTTTCCCAAGAGAAGAGCACTAGCAGGGTGTAATATTGGCAAGGTGTTGAAGGTGGATCAGAAGGTATGATCCACAAGACCCTGCATCCAGGAACCACTTGTGTGGGTCTAAATTTATATGTAGGATTTTTTTTCTCTGACAAGCAGCTGGAAAACTTTATGATTTATGAGATACTGCCCAACATCACATAGAGAGCTTACTTATTGCAGGTGTCATGATTCCAGCTCTTGCCAACAACATAAATTATGGTAGCCTGACTGTTTTTTGGAATCACAACAGCTTTTGAGAAAACAGCTCCAAATACCATATTTTCCTATCTAGAGGAAATAATGTTTTTCATTACTCTTCTTCTAAACTGGAAGTGGGAAACCCATAGTCCAGCAAAAGATGTGACTTTCAGAAACATTGTTATTTGCCTGGAATGTTACTTCTTAAAATAAAATTTTCCACTGTTCTTGCTAGACAGCATAGGGTAAGAGTAAATTTGTAGTCAAGAGTTGTTCAAGACCTTTGATAAAAGAGAACTGGTTCAATATTTCACAATCCTTCCAGTATTTTTTTCCTAAACTATCTAAGAACCAGAATTAGCATTAAAGCTGCTGAAATCTGTACCTGCAGCCTTGTTCAAATTTACTTTTTATTGCAAATCATCAACAGTCGTTTTGAGTCTATACTTGACCAAAAACTCTTGGGGCATTAATAAATGCAATCTACCAAAAAGTAAGATGTAAGTATGTATGTAATTTAAACAAGAGCAAAGAATTTCCAGTTCCCAGCAATTGAAAAGAACAGTTTGTTTTCATCTTTTACCAATTTTTAAAAAGTATTTATCCACATCAATGAAAGCATATAGCTCTCTATCCTGTATCATTGTCTCCCTAAAACAATCATGAACACTTGTAAAGCACTTGTTAAGACATGCACCACCAACAATTTAAAAGCCATACATCTGAACTGGTAGTTCTGCTGCTTTATTGCAACAAGAAAGGTATTAATTGATTGGGATATGTCTGTGTGTAGAAATCTTTTATGTTCAGGGCACAAAAGCATTAGCATTTTCCTCTAGAATGGGCTTAACTACTCCTTGCAGGCACTCTGAGCCCTTATTTTACTAGATAAAAGTGCAATTTGCACCAATCTTTTAGCTGAAATGTTCCCTCTTTTGTGCACTGGCAAACATACAAAGGTACTCTGTCCCAGAACAGAGTAGATTTCTGAAATGGCTCATCTTGCTGGTGTTGCCTTTGAAAAGAACTATCTCGAATGTTCTAAGAATGCTGTTGGTTCTGCATTTACTCAAGTTGCCATGATAGACTTATGTGGTGATATCCTTAGTAATCCAAGCAAAACTGAGTAAACTACTGTCTGAATAATAATAAAAAAAAATCCAATGCTATCCTGACAGGTGCTGAATGTGGAAGATGTGATAGGAGAAGCAAAGACAACTTATATCACAATCACCTAAATGGTAGCAGCATTTCAGTTTTTGCTGCTCCTTGTATCCCATTCCATCTTAATCTAAAGGTGTACTCTTTGTTTCTTGTTAGAAGGACCTCTGGAGACTTTCTCCTTTTAATTAGTTTCCATAGAGAAAATTCTTCCATACAAATAAAATGTAATGAAACACTAAGCAAGCCAGTGGGTGCTGCAATGCCATTATATGCACCGGCTTAGAAAAGACTTTTTTATTAGCCTTTTTCTTTGTCTGAAAAACATATCTGTTGCAGTTGTGCTAAATATACCACTGGATGTCATTCAGAGCACGATCACAGATAAGAGAGAAAAAATTAACTAGCAAACCTTTGGGACTTGACTAAACCTGTGATCACATCTGGATCACTGGAAGTTCTTACCAAACCAAAAGATTAATGATTAAAATATATACTACAGAGGATCTCATGATTTACAAATACTAAGGAAGATCTTGAACTCTATATCATTTCCCAAACACCTGATGACGTATAAGGTTTGGAAATGTAAAATTTGTCTGTAAATGAAATATGCAATTGCACTTTTGTATCAGCTTCATGCTATCCCTATAAAAACCCTCATGAGATGGTACTCATAGGTCAAAACATGTGACCATTAGCAAAGATGCCTCCAGCATTGTTCCTGCCACAAAGCCTCCAGCCACAAAGCCTCCAGCATTGTCCGTGTTCAATATGGAAGAAGCACACAGACAAATTTCTAACCCTGTCTCTGATCTACATTGTCTATATCACATCTCTTGAGCAGTCTAGTATGAGGACTAGACTCTGAGGAAGCAGAGTCAACCACCAGATGTCAGAATGATTAGATTTAAGGCTAAACCCAAGGGATGAGCCAGAAGCATGGAAATTCCACAGCATTTCAGGTCAGTGACCTAGCTTGTTTGGAAATACTCTACTGCATTCCACTTGAGTGATTGGTTCTAAAGGGAGTTTAGAAAAAATAGATATTATAGTGGTCTATAATCTTCTTTTAATGTTGTGTGATAACAGTAGCCTGGAGAGTGACAAAAAGGACTTAAAATTGGTAGATTGTTCTGAACAGCTCAGTTTGTGTCCTCAGTTTGGAAGTAAGAAATCCTGTTGGTTTGTGGTGGCTGAAGATTTTCTTATATAGAGAGAATTCTGTGAACAGAAAGGTCAGAAGCTTAATGAAGTCTTTCTGCAAGACAGTTACATCTTCCTGTTTCACTCTAGAAATCCTGTCTTGGAATTACATTCATTGATATTGCAGGAGCAGGTATAAACCATAGACCAAAGTCAGGACTCTGATTTCATGGTACATGGTATGAGACAGATCCTTTCTCCAAAGAGCATATATGTTCTATGAATATCTATTATTTGAGTATCATAAACTTGTTTATCGTTTTCCTACAAAATCATAATATACCAACGTTAGGACTTTAAGATTTAAAATGGCGAAACCTCTGTCACTGGCAGAAAGGTTTATAAGTGCATATTGGAAAGTGATTTAGTGATGGACATACTATATCTGGTTCACTTTGACCCTGCCTCATCAAGGGATTTAATTTCTCAATACAAAATCACCATGTAGCATCTGGGTTTCCCAATGCAGCAGATCAATTCATTTTCATTTATCATTTGGTATATACTGCATTTAGCTAGCCTGTCAGTGAGAAATAGTATAATCCATTCACTGGATTTATGGCTTGTGAAATTTTACTCATTTCATTGACAAAAGTGAACACTGTGAACAAAAAAGTGAATGCTGACCTACCTGTGGACTAGGGTGACATTTCTACTATCCACATAAAACTCTCCTAAGGAAATTATTAAGATTTGGTTGATGTTCCTCTTATAAATACAACATTGATACTCTTTTTTTCATTAGTTTGCTGCTTTCTTCATAGGAGCTTTCTTAAATATGTGGGAAAAATACATACATTTTTCCTAGGCTGCTCTTCAGTCAATGAAGAGAAAACCCACAAAGCTCGAGCACTGAGAATAATGTGACTACATGGAAATATTATAAATACAGCACAAAGAATCATTTAGGTTGGAAAATACCTTCATGATCATTGAGTCCAACATTTGACTGACCACCACCATGCTCACTAAACATAGTACTAAGTGCCATTGATACCTTAATTTTTAGCTTTCATGTTTTTCAGATTCTCTGCTGCCTAGGAGTGTAGTTCTGAGCCTTATATTAAGTGTTAGTAAGCTCTCTTCACAGAGTAGGTTGACAAAACAAATCCTTTTCCCGCTGAAGACCAAGGACAACCAGTACAACGTTCAGGCCAAAAGCATAAACAATGGTGGACTGAAGGGAAGAACAAGAAGGATGAGACCTCACAACCTGAAGCTGTAATTGGACAATTAAACCCCAATATACAAATGGACCAAAACTTATAAAAGTGTAAGGCCTTGTGACTGACCAGCCATTTTGTGACCATTCTAAGTCCACCTTGGGTGTAGCTGTGGTCAGGCTCTTGTCCTGCCCAAGGAGTACCCTAAAGACCTTTCAATAAATATCTACTGTATTCTCTAGTTTTGTGCAGTGTCTGTTTCAGGTAAGCCTTCCCAAGGCATCACCATGATCAGTCCTTTCTTGAATATCTCCAGTGACGGCAAATCCACCACCTCCCTGGGCAGCCTGTTCCAATGCTTAACTACCCTTTCAGTGAAGAAATTCTTCCTGATCTCCAACTTGAACCTTCCCTGGCTCAGCTTGAGGCCACTTCCTTTAATCCTGTCACTGGTTGCCTGGGAGAAGAGACCAACCCCCACCTGGCTACAGCCTCCTTTCAGATAGGTGGAGAGAATGAAGGGTCTCCCCTGAGACTCCTTTTCTCCAGGCTGAACAATCCCAGTTTTCTCAGCTGCTCCTCACAGGGCTTGTGTTCCAGACCCTTCCTCAGCCTTGTTGCCCTTCTCTGGGCATTCTCCAGCACCTCAATGTCGTTCTTGCAGTCGTGGGCCCAGAACCAGACACAGGACTCAAGGTGTGGCCTCACCAGTGCCAAATACAAGGGGACAACCCCTGCCCTGGTCCTGCAGGCCACACTATTGTTGATCCAGGCCAGGATGCCATTGGCCTTCTTGGCCACTTAGGCACACCCTGGCTCACATTCAGCTGCTGACAACCAGCACCCCCAGCTACTTTTCCTCTGCGCAGCTTTCCAGCCACTCTGCCGCCCAGCCTGCGGTGCTGCATGGGGTTGTTCTGACTGAAGTCCAGGACCCAGCACATCACCTTACGGAACCTCAATCTAAGCAGAAACATCCAAGAAGAAAAAAAAATTAAGCCACACCTGTAATCTATACAAATTCTCACACTCACTAATACACGTAAGCCTAAGACTTAAAGACTGAAAAAACAGTGCTTGAAAACTCACTGCTATCATATTTCAATGAAACATACTTTGATCCTTAAACCATAGCAATTCCAACCAATTTTCAGGCTGTGACATAGGAGTGGCAAAACAGCCGTCTTTGGAAGTAAGACAGATACAAAGTGCTCATAAATTTAGGTGAAAATTTAGGCATCAAAAAGGGGTAAGAGCCCTTCACAGAAACAGTGATTAGAAAGATTAGGACAAAACTGAAAAACAATAAAAAGAGCAGTAAAGAAGTTAAACTTGCTTAAAAAGAAACAGATAATCTATAAAAATAGCTCCTGAATTATCACAAATTCAAACGGGAAAGACAATGTAAAAACCAAAGTGTATTTGGGAATATGTTAATCTGTTCTTAGTTCAATGAGGATACAGCTAATACACTTCAGTTTTATGTAATCTGAAAATCTCTTAGTTTTACATCTCTAAGTGGGAATGCACTTAAAAAGGCAAATGATCTATGTGAACTGCCAAATTAAGTGAATGCATAATTAATATAATGAGAATAATCCATTTTTATAATGAAAAAGGAATCTTTAAACAATTTAGGGTTATTAGAAACAATGTATTATTCACAGGAAACTATTTTAGAACGAAGTCTCAACAGCTATTAATAAAACAGAGTTAATTTGAACATCCTGTTGGGTTCTAGACTTTTCTATTTCAATTAAGCCATTACAAATATAATGGAGAAGGGACCTTTACACACATTTATCTTGAAATTTCACTCCCTCTTTGTCTCTCTCTTTTACTCCCTACTCCACTTTCATCATTTTGGAGAGAGGCCACTGTAGGCACTTTAAGAGGCATAGTGGGAAAAACTGTTTTTACCAGACAAGTGAAATGAACTCTACTTTAGTGTTTTTTGGGGAGTTTGTTTGGTTTGGGATTTTTTTGTTTGTTTGTTGGGGGTTTTTTGTGTGTGGCTTTGGGTTTTGTTTGTTTGTTGTTTGCTAGATGGGATTTTTTTTTTTTTTAAACAGCAAATTATATAATAAGGCACTTCTGGAGATAAACTCTTTACACAACAAATATCACTGTAGATTTATTGTGTTTTTTTCGTTGAAGGGAAAGCTAGTATGGAAAGCTTTCAACAATTTCAAACTCCTCAATTACACTGCATCCTACTTACTGCAGAGTTTTGGTTTTTTTGTTTGTTTTTTTTTTGTTTTGTTTTGGTTTTTGTTTGCTTGTTTTTTTTTTGTTTTGATTTGTTTTTTTGGTTGTTTTTTTTTTTTTTTAAGATGAGCACTGACTAAGTGTGTCACTGTTTGAAATGCACCTCATCTCTGTGCACTGACAAATTTTATACCTAATCTTTATTCAACTTCTCCTGAGACAATCTCAGTGCAAACAGAAATAGAGGCTTTTACCTCCTTTGTCATCATATATCCAAATACTACATCTAAAACTACATGGTCTCTGAGCTACAAGGGCACTTGTCTGACCTGACTGAACATCCCTATGTTGGGCACATTTGTTAATAAATTTGATGTACTGACTCTTTACATGCCATTATGTTTTTAAAATATTTAGGAGACAGTTCATTTTAACTGTTTAGTTCACAGGTACCTCTTTGTGGCTTCTCAGACTGACACTTAGATTCATCCCTTTCATTTAATCGAGGCAAGCAGCTCAGAAAGCATCAATAGTCCATGGAGACCACTTCAATTATGTCATCAATCTGTTGATGACCAGCATTACCAAGATCTTGCAGGATTCAAAGTGGCATACTTGAGTTAAATGTTCAAAGTAGAGTGGGATGCATGACACCCAATATCTTAGTAGATGTGGGCATGAGAGTGTGAAGAAAACTTTCCCAGAGAAAAAAAAATGGAAATTCAAAAGTAAATAAATGTTAAGTTTGACCTCTTTTAGTCAAAAATGTTAATTTTAGGCAGTCTTTAGAAAATATGTATTAAAATTATCCAATTAAAAGCCACAAACCTTACAGAAGTATTCAAATTCAGTATGCAAAAAAATTCCTCCAGTGTTCTAGTTCAAAAACATGTATGTTGTGGAAAAAAAAAAAAAAAGTATTGGTACTTCTTCACTCTTTCTTCTCACTTTTTCTTCTTTCTGATTCATGAGAATTTTTTCTCTTGCATCTGAGGTGTTTCTGGTAGCATACTGTGTACCTGGGCAGCTTGTACCAGATCACTCATCAACACTCACATATTTCTAAGACAAATTCAGATGTTCAGATAACTGGCATATGAGAGAAGGAAAGGAAAGAAGGACAAAAGAAAGGCGGTCAAGTGAGCAGCAGCCTGAATTTCCATCTGAGAGGGGACTGCCACCCTCTACAGTCACTAGAGTAAAAGCCACCTCCTCTTATGTCCAATGAAGTGGCATCATGTCAGCAGTCTACAGGGATTTGTATCTTTTCAGCTTTTCCACTATTTCTCCCTTCAGACACCTTCAAGCATAATGAGTCTGGGAAACACTGCTTAAAACTTAAATCCCCTTAAACCCAAAGTCAGCCAAGTACCTACAGAAAACTAATTAAAATGCCAGCTTGAGCAGAGAAACATGCTGTGGTGGTATCTTTCAAGGAGCAACCATGAAACTGTTCTGCTCCCTCCAAATTTTCATGTGATTAAATAAGCTGCCTCCTGCACCAAGTCATACTTAAAAATAGCTTTGGCTTACAACTTGAATTAAAGCACATTATAATACAAAGGTAAGCCTCTTAAAAGATACAGTGCATTGACAGTTTTTCTCATAGCTCCAAGAAAAGTCCAGAAGGTTAGAAGTTAAAAAGAACATCTGCACAGCCTGGAAGCACAAATTATAAGTGTATGCAATCCATGTGCACTTGGAAGAAAATCTTCAGCCCATTTATTCCTGCTACTCCATCAACACCCTGTCATGTCCCAGCTGACCACTCTCTTCATTTGGCTGCTTTGTGAGGTATGTGTTTTTTTAGGACCGATGCCAATTACTTTATTCTCTCTTCCAACATCTTCATGCTGAGAAAAAAAGTAATCTCTAAGATTTTCATGCAAAATATGGATGTATTTCCCCATAATTAAACTCTTGGCATACAGGATGTAGAATGTACCTGTGACAAGGTGCTGGAGCAAATTAATGAGATGGAGACGTAAAGCTTGAAGTGTTCACTAGAGATTCATATGGATTATTTGGAATGCCCCTGGTAACACACAGTACACAGCCCTCATTAATTCAAGGAATTGTGGGGAAAGAGAAAAGAAATAAAGCTAGGAAGAAAAGAAAGGAAAAAGGGAAAGAAAGAAAAAGCAAGGATAATTTATTTAAAATTTTATAAAGTGCTGTGCCCAAAGCGATAAGGATTTGAGATCAGCTGTATGACACAGACACAAGAGTCAAGCAGAGTAGATCATATCTGCCTCATAGCTACTTTGATATAAATGTGGAACAATACCATTGAATTGATGAGGTGATCAGAAGCTGTATTATGAAAAGATTTCATACACATTCAGAAGAGCTCTCTGGGTGTAATACTCCAAGACCTAGTGACTGTTAAAGTGAACCTTCTTGCGTCTATTGTCTTTCAGCATCCCATTTTACTATGCTGTTATTCCAAACACTGACTAAATTTCACCCTTCTCTCCTAACCCACTGAGTAGAACCTCACTTATGTTGCAAATATCACCTCTGCCCAATGACAGAACACATTTCTTGAACCTGGGACACAATAAAGGAAAAGTTTTCCAATGATTTTAGGGAATAATCTTAATTAGAAATAACATAGCATGTTAATAATGTAATCTGGTAACGAAGAAGTCAATATATCAGACATGAATGATGATTTGAATAACCTCACTTTAGTTTATAGTGTACTTGAAAATGAGACAGAGGGAATATTGCAGGAAAGGACAAGCAAGTTAATGAGTAATGAGCGAAAAAGAAAAAAAATTCTAAACCTGTAATAAAATACACCAAATCCTAACATCACTTGCTGAGATGGACTGATTGAATTTGTATGCAAATATTTCCTAATAACAAAGGCTGGAAGGGGCTTGAGTAGGATTTCAAGAAACAATCGGCTGCAACATTTCCTCTTTGTCTTGAGATACACATGATACTTACATCCAATTGAAATAATGGTGTTTATATGCACAAATATCTCTATCATCTTTACTTGTACAGGCATAAATAGAAGACAAGGCTATGAAATGCAAAGTTTCATAATGCAAAATAATGCAACACTGGGATACATTAATTTAAATACAATGACATATTCTAAGTCCAAAGGTTGATTCTGGGCAGCTAACATACAGAATTTCATACTGCATAGGACCAAACAAATACAACATGTGAGTAATTCAGACAAAGATATCACAGAGTAAAAGCATGGTTATTATGTGAGATTGATTTTCCCTCTTGCTCGCTCATTTTTATTTATTTTACCAGTTAGAATCAGAAGAGGAAATTAAATATACAAAGATATATATATAGTGTGCTTTGTGGCTCCCTACCTTCTTCCTAAACTAAGATGAAACTTATTACTTTCTATGTTCCAATTGGCACAACGTAGCTTGCCTTTTAAGATTTGTCCATTATCAGCTTTAAAATACAGTAAGAATTAGTCCATAAAGATACATAATTTTGGTTCCTTGAGACTAAATACATCTGGAAATGTTTTTTTGCACATCTACCAAAAACAATCCAAACTTACAATGATACCTTCAAATTAACTGTGTGCTTTATGCAACATACATGGCTTAAAAGGAAAGATACAGCCAACTTGTCAAAAGCTTTTGTAATACTTAGCCATTTCAAGCCAAGATGGTGATGGGAAGGAGGCAGATGTAAGGCCTGTAAGACACTTCAATATATGGAACTCATGCACACTAAAGCAAAACTTCTGGTTGCCCACCCACCAACAACCAGTGAAGGCAGGCCAAAACTGTTAACAATAATATTCCAGGCCATGAAACTTTGACATATGGCAATAGTCACCTTTGCTCTTTCCCAGAGAGGCAGCAATACTGGAATTCCTCTCATAGGAGAAAAGCTATGCAAAATATGAAAATCTTCACCTCTCCCTCTATAATGATTGAAAAATTGTAATGAAGTAATATATGGTAGATTAGTTTCTTTCCTTCTAAAGAAGATACTTTTCCAGTGGAACTTTTCAAACCTTTAATCACTTGGAGAGATTAACAGCAAGCCTGGAATACATGTCGAAATCCTATCTATTTGAAACATACCATAATGCATGTAGCAGTTTCCTTTGGTAGGATCCAGCTGAATAGCCTTCATGAAATACTTCTCTGCCTCACTCTTGCGCCCCTAAAAAAAAAAAGGGGGGGTGAAATTATTTTAACAGTGTGTCACCCTGAAATGATCATATACAGGTTAAAATTTCCAAATTCCAGGCTCTGCAGAAAAACAACCACTATTATCACTAGACTTTAACCTAAATAAACATGAATGCTTAAGTGCTACAGTAAGTTTTGTGGTCAGCTACTTTATGGTGCAGATCTCCAGACTGAGGAAGAAATGCATCCAACATCATTAATGTCCAAGAAGTAAGGAAGTGGTAGAAACATATTGCAAAAAGTATTGTAAAGGGCTTTGGGGTGAACATCAGCTCCATGCTACTTTTCTGGTCAAGCATTACACTTACCAAGCTAAAATCAGAAGGGAAAGTAGGACAAAGCTTTAGTCATGCTCTTAAAAAAAATTCAGTGGAGGGTGAAGGACAGAAAGCATGTTATGGCTCTATGGAATCACAGAATCCTAGAAGTTCCAATGTTGGAAAGGACTGATAAATACTCACTCCTACTCCCTACACCTCAGAGGACTACCTAAAACCATGTGACTAAGAATTTTCCAGATACTTCTTGGGGTCTGACAGGTTGTGTGCTGTAACCACTTCCCTGCAGAGCTTGGTACAGTGACCAGTCACCTTCACAGTGAAAAATCTTTTCCTAATATCCATTCTGAATATCCCCTGATGCAGTTCCACTTCTTCCTTGTATCCCAAATAACTATATACACAGCCAAAGGTAAAGCTACCACAAATGAAAGTACATAAATAGAAAATATGTTAGGATTTAATGTGAAGAGTAAAAAAAAATGTATTTCTGATTTTAATGTGGGAAGTCAAATTTTATCAGAAATCAATTCTGACAACCATAAAACAACTGTAACAGAAATGGTAGCTTTTAAAGACAATGGTCAAGGGTATGACAATTGGTGAGGGAAAAAAAAAAAAACCCAAAGCAACAAAACCAAAGCTTAACAGAACTGATGGTAAAAAGAACAGACATTTTCTGAGACAGAGATTTCCTTATCACTGGAATCACCAAACCACTATATCTCCATTATGATATAGAAGTGCCAGAGCAGATCCATTAGTGGTCTTTTTTTTCTTGAAAAAACAGCGATATTGGATTAGTCTAGTCTGATATTCAAACACAAATCACTATCACACATTCAGTGAGACACCTGTGACCTGTTTATCCCCATCCCCATGAAATTAGCTGCTGTGGTTTATGCTATAAAATAGGCAGCCTGAAGAATAAAGAAGAGTTAAGCCTAACCCCTGTGGAAGAAAGGCATTGTGGTCTACATCTCTTGAGTTGCCTTGAGTATTGTTTCACAGATACAGCCCTACAGGCTTTCTCAAGTTTCGTGGTCTGGAAACAGACATGGCACAAATCCTGCACTATCCCACAAGTTAACATAGGAATAATAATGAGGTCTGTTCATGATTACAGCTGCTTTAAATTCTCAGTATTTCCCTCAGGGGTCTTAGAGACAATAAAATAGAGTGAAGGAAGTTTTGCAGCACACCAGGAACTATATGAAGACCAGGTTCCACCAAAACCAACACAGAGGCCACATTTCAAGAGATCATCCTGGCAGAGATACGAGCAGGCTTAACATTTACAGGGTCCCAGTTTCACAAAATGAATGTTCATTGGAGGTAAGAATTCAGCCTTATTATTTAGTAAACTTTCTCTGGTAAATCCATACTCCTTAAAGCCAAATCCACATGGCACAAGGTTCCTATCAACCAAATGGCGCAGCTACATGATAGAGTACACTATCTTATACTGCAGTGGCTCATCCTGCTTCATAAAAAACCCAAACAACAAACAACAAACCCACAAACAAAAAGCCCAAAACAAAAAAACTATATGACACATAGCTCAGACTTATTTTTCCTCTTTTACTAGTGAAGTAAAGACACATATATATTAAACACAATTTCCTTTAAATAGCATGTTACTATAGTTAAGAACAAAAAATGAAGAAGAAAATCATCAACAATTAAAACAATAGGCAGGATGAAATGACAATCAAACCACTCAATTTTGCACATTTAAGTCTAAGGCTGGTAACTGTGGTCTTGCAAAAGTTACAATGGCTTATCTAAGTCTAGCATTGAGGCTTCAAAATGAGAGGCACTAAGCATATGTATCATTAATACGGACAGAATGAATATCTACAGATTTTGCATAATTGCCTTTTCTAACAGACTAACATAATTTGTTTTAGCCGGTTGCACTCTGTGTCTATTTCTAGAACATCAAAGTACAGTTCACTGAATACAGTCACAATATTTGTAGCCTCTACCTAAAGCACTATAAGGCCACAAACATTTGTCAAACATGATTAATTTTTATTTACTGCAATTGCCAAAAATACATGACTGCTCTACTCTTTTTGTCACTTTCCAAATGGCATACTGCACTCAAGTTCAGTCTAGTCAGGAGACCTAAAATACACGATGATGACAGGTGCCAGCACACATAACATCAAAAGAACTATACTACTTACAGGCTCAAATGGTCATTTCACAGATAAAGGGGAGAAAAATCTTTAATTATATCAACCACGGCATAAAGCTATCTGATTAAAAACAATGAGCAAAGCTCCATTTGTTCACACTGGCCATCACTTTCATTTATCCACATTTTTCAAAAATTCTTTAAAAAATAAATA
Organism: Rhadina sibilatrix; assembly: GCA_013400275.1. Lineage (NCBI taxonomy): Eukaryota > Metazoa > Chordata > Aves > Passeriformes > Phylloscopidae > Rhadina > Rhadina sibilatrix. The sequence goes on along the minus strand of VWYO01020468.1, from coordinate 108,313 downwards.
AAAGGGTTTTCTTGCAGACTGGCATCATGAGGAACCTCGCATCACACCATCTAAAATGTCCTCTTTAATGCAGTCTACTGCTAAAATGTCAATACTTCAGCGTAGATTTAATACACATTATTTTTTGTGTCAAAATATGTAAAATACAATCACTTGACAGAATCAGGCTTTTCACAACTAAAACTTAGTATTTACAAACTTTTTTCAATTATCCAATCTTAACTACCCAACAGAATGAAGACACTGTGTAGTTTACTTGACAGTAATCCTGTCATTGTCCTTTTCCCACTGTACGTTCTCAATGTTAAACAGATGGTGTAAGGGAATAAAATTATAACTTTTAAAGAAAATCCAAATAATTATTCAAACAGTTGAAAAATACTGATTTGGGACAGGAAGGCATTTGGTGTGCATGCTCACTGTTCCATGAATTGACCCATACAAACGCAAGAATTGAGAGACACTGGAAACCTCCCAATTTCTAGCAGCAGGGTTTGCAGTCATATATGCACAACGACATGCTCTGGCAATTTTACAAAACAAAAAACTGTAAGTTTACAACTGCATGACAGCAGACTTATTTGAAGGATAAAGAAGTTATTCACAAATTTTAATGAAAATACAGCCCTGAGGATTAATAATGGGATACAAAATACCTTTCTCCTTTTAGTCACCAGTTTACATTCAGTCCAGGTCAGTAGCTAGTGAAAAGGTGCTACATGACAGCTACTGGTCTGCTCAGCAGAAATGAGTGGGTGGTCCCAGCCCAAGCCCTAGTGGAGATCCTCTGCACGGATGCACTGGCATATTTATGGCTTTTCAGTGCAGAGACTAACAAGAATGAATTATAAAACAATCAATGTCAATCTCCTTGCTGAAGAAAAGAACTTGAACATGATGAAGACACCTTAATAATTGATTTGGAAGACTGGCTGATATTTGCCTAACTGGATCTGGACTTAAAGCATATAATGAGGACAAATTTCCTGGAGTTTTCCATGACCAAAGAAAACATCAGTCCCCCTCTTCCCCATCTCATACCCAAATAAAAATGAATTTCCCCTGATTACCATCTTTCAGCAAAACCAACAAATTTAAAAGGAAAAAAACGTTTAAAAAGTGCAGGTAAGTAATACAAGGCTCTTACAACTTAACACATAAGTTGTCCTGGCTTTCAGAAATACCTCACTCTCCATGAATCATACAGACTCTAAATCAGAATGGCTGGGTGCTTGCAGTTTTGGAAGACAAACTATCAATTGTTTAAATATTATTTCACGAGCTTGATTTTCAAGCCCAGTTCTTTACAGTTGACTGAAAGGTTTTTTGTTTTGTTGGTTGCTTCTTCCCCTAGAGACCAAAACAATGTATCTATGCTCGCTAAGATGGTCAGACATACAGCTCATCTGGGCTTTCATGCAAATGAAATATAAATGACTGTTATGATCACCAGAAAAAATGAAAGACAGCCAGCTAAGGGCAGTTCATATATTAGTAGAAGACTCTATTTATCCTTAAAATATTAAAAAGCTGAGGAAAAATCCGGCATTTTGATATCTACCCCAATCTTTTTTTCCTCACTTTTCTGGTAAACTGTGCCAAATTCATGTTGAGGCAGCTGTTGTACTTGAGGCTGCTGGAGGCCCAGGGACCCTGCAATGGTAGTAAAACTGAAAAAGACTAATACAGCTGAACAGCTCTGAATAACCCTCCTGTGGAAACTATGATGGCACAGTGGCAACCAGTAAGGTGGTTCAACAAATTAGGTGGTCTCAGCAATTTAAACAAACTTTATATGACATAAATATTCATCATTCTTCAAAACTTATGAGGATTTCACCAGCAGGACACAGACTTCATTCTCCAATATAGTTTTACCAACTGTAACTGGTAATAATGTGATTGCATAAAGAACTTAATTTATGCCACAAGTGCAGGTGACTGTCACTCTCCCATCNATTATGAGGGGATTGTCTTTCCCCCTTTTGTTTTTTTTTTTTTTTTTTTTTTTTTTTTTTTTGGCAAGCATTCAGATTTTTAATAAAACAGATTGAATTATGAAAAGATTTATTAATGGAAGTTTGATTAAAATGTGCAAGCTCAATAGAAAAAAAGAAGTATTATGTTACATGTTTTTTTCTTCCTCTCCAGAACATTTTAAAGTCACAGAATATTCAGTGATAAAAAATAGTTTGAACTGAACCTATGACTTCCTTTCCATGTTTCTTTAAGGTATTTCAGACCTACATATCCTGTTTCATAACCAGTTCCTCTTGCCTCACAAAGTTGTGAGGCAAAACACAAATGGTGTGATACTGAGTAAATAAGTAATAAATTCTTCAAAAGCTTTTACTTAGCTGGACTAATGAAACAGGAACTATAGAGTTGCATCCTACAATGATCTCATTGACATAGGCAAGATCTCCACCCCAGCTCTAAATATTAGTCATTCAAAACCAACTTTATTATCGAGTATTTAGTAGCTAAAGGGATTCTTCTTTTTTCGTTTATTTCTGCTGTATTTCTATAACTCTCTCCTCTTCACTCTGAATTACAATATAGATATCTTGTACCATAATTTGTATGTGAAATGCTAGACCAACTGAAATATACAGGACTAGGATTATTAACATCAAAGGCCTAAAATTTAGCTCAGTTTCTATACTTCCTGTGCATTAAGGAGACAAATTCTTTTCATCTCATCTTTATTAAAATAAAATAATAACAACCAAGCATGGCAGAGAAGCCATCTCAGTGTATGGGAGCATGAACTGGATTACTCTGGAGGAAATTGCACTATAAATCTCTGTCCATCAATTCAAGGTAATTCACCATATATTAAACTTTATAATAAATGTGAAGCAACATTCTCATTATTGTCCAGTGTGACACATCTGTGAAACTTCATCACTGAGGTCATGACTAACATTCTCCTTCCCTGTCATTTCACTGGACCAGGGTCCTCACATACACAATCCAGTACATGCATACTGCTTGCATAACTCAGTACATAACCTAGCTGCTTTTGATAACAGGCCTCTGCAGAATCAATAAAATGCAACCTCTTCTCAATTGGTGAGGGAAAATTTGCACCTTAAGTGGTTCACTTCCATCTTAGTATATAACATTAGTCTTCCTTCAAACACCTGCGGATTTCTGTTGAGTAAAAATCCATCTACTACCTTCACTGAGATACTACTGAAGTCAGTGTGATTCTTGCATGAGCCAAGGTTAATTGAGAGAACAGTAACATAAACTGTGTTCTTGAGTATACATCTGCAGTGATAATTAAAGGCATGATAACCAGAGAGTTGAGATTGAAGCAGTGCCCATTGACTTTGGCAGGAATCTACTGGCACTTAAGCATTTTTGAATGTGACACCACTGCATATGAACTGATACATGGACCTAAAAATTTGAAGCACAGCTCAAAACTTAACTGGCTTGGGACATGATTGAGACACTATTAAGCTGATATTTTCTTCAAGTATTACGTAACAAATTAATCAACAATATATTAAAGCTATTTGATATCCATTTTCTTGGTTTATATGTCTCCTATCACCAGAATAATTCTTGTTCTATTAAAGTACTCAAAACAATATAGAAAAGAAATGTAGGCATTTTTTTTTTTCTCCTTGGAAGTTTGTTGGGTTTTTTTGGTTTTTTTTTTGGGTTGTTCCGTTGTGGTGGGGTCTTTTGTTTGGTGTTTCATTAATAATGTATCTATTTTTAGTCTTTCTTTTGGGGTAACTTGACATCTAGAAGGAATTTACCTCATTACATCACTGTTGGACAAACTTTTAAAGAATGGGTTTCATTCTATACCTTGTGATTTATTTACTGTCTAGACCCCTGTTGAAATGTTCACTTCAGTCATTAAGCTTTGACCATTTTGTATTAAAAATATGTAATGAAATGTGAAATAAATTTCCAGGTTATTCCCTTTCTTATCTGTTCAATCTTAAACCACATTTCATAATTTCTGATAAAGAAATGTATTAATATCTACTCATACTTCACTGGCCAGTCAGTAGAATAGGAATTCAGTATTTTCACATGTTGTTTTCACTGAGTCCTATGAATTTCTTCTAAGCTAAACTTGGCCTATTTTTCCACAATTACTGATAAAATTATTGCGCACAGAGTAACTACAGCAGCTATATTCAACCACATAATAAAACCAAAAGATGTCTCTTTTGGTGAGTTAGAACTGGATGATCTTTAAGGTTGCTTCCAAACCCAAAGCAGTCTGTGATTCTTTCATGAAAGCAGTTCATCCTGTGTCAGTGAAGTTCTCTGTAACAAGCTTTAAATTTATGTTGAGTAAAGTGAGAAGTTTAGGGCTCCCCCTTTCCTGTCTACAGGAAGTTAGAAACACGATACCGAAGATGACATCCCTAAAGGAGGTTAGTGAGGGGTTATGTGCATAAATACCTGTTCCAGAATCATTTATGACCTAGACAGATATGGTATATTTAAATGAAAATATTCTGGTTTGCAATTAATTCAATTACAACTGGCATGCAGCCAAACATATGTCCTAAGGGGACTGGAAAATATATCTCTGGATGCAATACTTCTGGCACACAGCCAGCCTCTGAAGAAATACAAGCTCAATAGATGTCAGCTATTGAAATTTCTGTAGTTCGGAAATCCTGTCATTCAGACTGGAGGTGTTAAAGCTCCAGATACACCAGATAACCAAACCTTTAAAAACAGGGCTCACTCTTCTGAAGTCACCCACTGAAGAGGGAAATCCCTTCCTTCTAGTCCCTACAAGTGCATTGCTTGTAAGCTGGAAACAAAAATGAAAACAACTCACATTTTGCAAACTCAGAACTAAATACAAACTGTGCATGTATCAATTCTAATCCTCAAGAGATTTTAAGTGTCAAGAAAGCTCATAGTGTCTGAGCCAGGCTCCAAAGACAAATTGAATACAAGACAGAAAAGTAGTAGCGGCTATTGCTTGGCTTAACTTGATTTCTTAGGCAAGGCATTCTCATGAATTCAATGTAATTTTCATATTGTCATGATGTGACTTTTACTGAAATATCCAGTTTTCATTTAAAAAAAAAAATCTTCCTAGAAGCAGTACTAACAGCCAAGGGATATAGTTTCCCAAAACAAATACCAAAGAGTATTTTGTATTTGCTGATCTAATTGAATTAACCTGTTCACCGAAGTATTACTGATAATATTTTTGTTTGCTTTAAAGGAGTTGATTACTAAAAGAAGAAACTGTTCTAGAAGATCATGACTAGATTTAACATACAGCATTTCAACTGCTGTCTTAAAGACAACCACGATTCTTTTGACATCATGACTGTTCTCCCTCACTCCTGCTTTCTTCCCATTTGTGTAAATCCAGAGAGACAGAAAAAAAGTAGCAATGAACCAGTGACATTAAATATGACAATATGACAGATCTTTCCAACAGAAATGCAGATTTCCTTTCTGTGCTGAAACACCAGCAGCAAGTAATTACAGAAATAGTAAATGTTGAATTAGTCTATTCATTGTATACGATTCTCCTTTTCCCCTGCTGTCCCATTCTTTCTGTTCCTCCTATCTTCCATTTATTTCTATGTTGTAATTTATTTATATTTATTTTGAGATGACAGTCAAGCACTATGCCAATTACTGAATGCAGTAGGGTATTTGACAGCAACACTCAGAGTAATTTCAGAACTAACCAAAAATGGCAGGATACCTCACTGGCCTTCTGTTTGTCAGAAACATGAGCAACAATCAACTGCAGGCAAAAATATGGTCACTCACTAAGAAGCAATTATCTCAAAACTTAAGAAAAGTACTAAACTTCAATGTTGATACTTGAATGTCACAACCCTGCGACTTTTATATTAATCCAAAACACTGCCGGTCTCTATCAAGTCTATGACTGCCTTTTCTCAATTCCCTTTTGAAGAAAACATTTTAAAATATTATATTATAGGGAATCGTCTAGGATGATTATTGCTGAATTTAATAGTTGGAGCTCCAGCATTGAAATTTTACAAGGCAAAGTAAATTTTTCTTACAGCACTTTGGGTGATTTTCCAAGCCAGTAAAAAATAGAAGATTAACAGCACTATGTGGAGTCATGCAAAATGCAAGAAAACACTGTGCAGTTTTTTTCCAGAGAAATACAGCAAAGCCTGTAATGCCTAGATGCAACACACCAAATGTTACAACATGAGGCTGTCCCTAAGTATTTTAGCAATTAGAACCACTACTGCAAACTGTGCAGGGTCATTTGTGGCCTCAACTTCACTGAAGACAGATAAAACAAAACTTAAACATTTATTTGTAATTGAAAGAAAGCTTCTCAGACTAGCATGGTCCTGTAGCAACCAACCACTGACTGATAGCAGAGGCCAGACATTAGGAGAGAGGGTTTCTTAGTTTTCTCTTTAGGACTACTAAAGTGAGAGGAAGAAAAAAAAAAATAAAAATCTTACTTGCAAACGATTTTTTTAGCATGACAGCCAATGGCTCTTCTTCTAGAAGGTCTGCTCATATAATGGAAAATGAATTACAGTACGTGCTCAAGGCATCACCTGGCACTGTCATTTTTGACAGACTCATTTTTATCCTAAAGCTGAGAGCCTTTCAATTTTAAAGCCTTTTAAAAAATTATGCTTTTCTTTGTGATGTAGAAATAAATTACCTAAGCAAGAGATGAGGCTCAGATGCTGTGGTACGAAGCTACCAGAAGATTGACTACGTCAACTAACGTCATATTGAAAAATAAATTCCTCAAGTAATTTAATAAGTCAAAGGTATGAAAAGCACATAATGCTAAAGCAATATAGTTCTAAATAGCTACATGTAGTTTCAAAAATATAAAAAAAGGACAAACCTAAGCCCCAGACAACTGGCTATTTTCCAATTATTCTAGTAACTGAGCTACTAATCATGATTTTCAACCACTACATTATGCTGTCCTAACATATTTTCAAGAAAATTGTAGCTTAGTGAGCTGTAATTCTTAGATATAAACATATAACATGAAGTAATATACAAGCTAGGAAATTCTTGTGACTTATGATATTAGGTAACAAGACTGTAAATTCATTAGCTATTTCTCTGGAGCTCTTAGGCTGGTCTGGTTTTTCCTGCTTATACAAGTAATGCCCAATTCCACTTGGGCATTACTTGTATCTTTTCCAGCCTAAATGATTCTCTGATTCTATGTGATGTTGCTTTCAGTAAGCATTAATACTGGCAACAGACTTGAAAAGGCAGAAAAACTGAGGTTAAAATTAAGCCACTTCACTGAAATAAAGTAAGGAAGTAAAACACAGCTGAATTTGTGAACTTTACAGGTCTGACTTTACTGCAAGGGGGTTTTATATTAGAATTGCCTTTGGCTGGAATTTAGGAACTTGTCTGGAAATTACCACCTCTCCTCCCTTGCACCCCCAATTTCACTGACAGAAAAAAATCTATCTATATTAGCACCTACATCCACCCCTCACTTCATCAGCGATCTCACATTTCTTTCCTAGAAAAGAGACACAGAGAACTGTTATTAACAGTTCTGTCTCAGTACCTGTATTGAGGAACTGGTTTGTAAAATGTTCAAAGGTTTCATTCCAACAGAAGAAGGCAAAGAAGCCTCTAACATCCAAAAACTAACTGAAGTAGGCTTTTCTCTTTCCTAAATTTTACAGGCTGTGAGAAAATTATCATTAACTCAAGTAGCAAAGTGTACCAGAAGAACAAATCACAGTGGTAGCTCAAGTAGGGATTGGGCTGAAATAACTATGCCAAAGGGAGCTGCTGTAATCCAAATCCCAAGGAGTTTATGAAGGCTTCCAGGAAGCATGTCAATTACAGCAATCACATATATTGAGTACTAGGCCAGTTCAGTATGCCAGAAACTAGACAAAATTCATTTTGTGAATCACTGAGCAGACAGTAACGTGCAAGACTGATTAAGTGACCAAAATGGAGTCAAAACCCACATATTTTACTGGCAAATCTCTTCATCCATTTTTGTGCTGAATATTTTTCAGACTTGTAGCTCAAAGAACTAATTGGAATTAATGCCAATTTTCAATAGATTGAAGATAAAGGAACTTTACTTTTCATTAATGAAGTAACCATCAGAAAAATATGTGCTATCTGTAAATACTTTGTCATCATAATGTTCCTTAGTGTATGTTTATGGAAGTCCTGAAAGTCAACAGGACATCAGCACCATCTCTTCAGCTTATACTGCTGTCAATAGAATGGACATCAACCCTATGTGTACATATTGCCATGAATATGAGAAGTAACAAAGTGCGAAAAAAGTGTCAAGAGATAATAACAAATGTGAGGAAAATAGACTACAATTATGGCACAGAGCAAGTATAGGAAAGCAAGCGTGTGTTGAGAAAGGAAAGGTATTTTATTGCCTACCATAGTGCAGTACTCAGTGTTCAAAGCTATACGTACATATATATACATAGTTCTCCTTGCTGAGATGCATTGTTCCACAAACACAGCTCAGGTGCTCAATGCACAATTTACCCCCATCATATCTTCCATTTATATCCTCAGAGAAATGTAAACTGTTCATTTCTACTGTAAGGACTCATACAGATTTTTCGTTGCTTCCTTGTATAAGTTGGAATAATAACACTAAATTTTAATCCTATACCTGCACTTTTATAATGAAGGGACAGGAAAAAAACCAACCAAACAAACTAGTGGCTCACAGTGTTTGTACACTGGGATTTGGGGATTTTGTTATTTTGAAGAAAACTGTGAGACCTTGTTTCCTGGAACCACTGCAAGATTTTCCCTAACAGACCTCACATTTCACACACTCAGCAGTTGAAAAAATTAACCAGAGGAGTACTGGGGTAGGAGTGGGTGTGTGTGTGTGTAACAAAAAACAAATAAAAATTTGCATTTTATTAAGAAAACTCTTTTCTTCCTGTCCTGGTTCTAGGACAGGGTTATTTTTTGCAGTATCCAAGAGGGGGCATGGCCAGGACCCAGAGGATATTCCATACCACCTCCCTATCCAGGAAAGGGGGAAAGGGGTCACTTCTGGATCAAGGAGCGTGGTGGCACAGTCAGGTATTGCTGGGGGTTTCTGTGTTGTAAGCATTCCCATGCAAATAGTTTGCCTCTCTCGTACACTTTGTTATTAGTATTGTTGCTCTTACTATTTGTTTTCTTATTTCATTACTGTTTGCAGTAAACTGTTCTCATTTCAGCCCATGATCTTTACCTCTTGTGCCTCCAGTTCTCCTCTCCAGCCTGCTGCAGCAGGAGGGAGAGGGAGTAGTGAGCAGTCTGTGGTTTGGAGTTTTACAGTGGGAACACTAAATTGGGTAATACTATTCCTAAACCACAACACCTCCCTACAGCAATTCCAATAAATTAGCACTTTTGTGTCAAAGATCTGCTAAGAAGAAGCCAATAAACAGACCTTCTGCTATTATTCTTAGGTGCAAGATACAGGGATATCTGCTAGAAAAGCAAGGTAAATAAGGAATTTTTCCTGTACAACCTATTTGTAGTTCTGTTCTAGAAGAAAGTAAACAGTGGGTGCATATATTTGTCAATATCTCAGCAATTTTAACAGCAACTGGAAACTGTTAAAAAAAAAGCCTTTCCAGGATGTGGAACTGACAGGCAGTGGGGATACAACACTAGCACCTTGACTTCCATTACAACTTAAAACCTTCCCTTCCAGGCAGCTTTTGACAAAACTCTGCTTTTAACGTATCACCAGTCAGTCATCCAGAAAGCTTTTGCTGTAATTCCTTCCCCTTTTTCAAATTCAGATACTTTTAACGTAATGGATCCCCTGAAATTAATCATGAGCTGTTGTTTTCTACTGGATAAAAGACATTTTTTTTGCTTGAAGACTGGACAGCAAAATCAAGATCATAGAAAAAACTTATCAACAGGTGAAAAGTTGAGGAACATTCAGTTGAGGAATATTAAGACTGAGGCACAAGGACTCAAGAACCATACAGAGGTATATCAGTAGAGGAGAGAAAGCAAGTAAGAACCCACTAAAGTAAACAATGAAAGCTAATGAAGAATAGATAAAAAAATAAAAGAAAAATGGGAACGAGAAATGAAAAAAAAAAAGTGAAAGGTAGTTTAAAAAAAATTATTTGAATTAATAAAATAGAAATCTATTTTCATCTTCAAAATGTGTGAACATTAAGGAGGGACTAGCACTTTGCTATAACTATCATATGGGGTTAGTTTAGCTGCAGCTACAAGCACACCTGTAGTCAAATTAAGGTAGATTTTACAAAAATAAACTCTTCTGATTTTTTTTAGAACTAGCTCTTAATAGTTGAGTAGTTGAGTAGTTCCTTTCACATGCTCAGGGAGATACTCCTAAAGTGTAAATTCAAAGCATGAGATATTATTCACCAAGTATAGGTGACACCCAGCCATAGGTTGCTCCAAGAGCCCTGAGTCAAACACTGAATATCTTACGGAATTAATTCTATTACTTGTCATCCAAAGAATTATAATAAAGAGCTTTATCAAAAGAACTCCTTACTGTGCATTACAAAGTTCCTGGCCATTACAACTAGGTTTTTTTCCAGTACAGAGTTGGTACTACCTCAAAAATAGATGCAATGTCTCGCAAAAAGTCCTTAATTAAAAGAAATAACTGAAACAATGTGACAAGTAAGGCAATATGCAATTTTCAGGCCAAAGCCTTCCCGCCCCTTCACCTAACCCACTGAAAGGACCTGAGAGCAGTTCCCAGGAGGTGCTGCTAAACTCACCGTCAGAGCCAGCAGTTTTCCATAGGTGAGATGGGCTGGGATGTGGTCGCTCTTGGATCGCAGTGACTCCACATACCAGTGCTCTGCTTCAGGCAGCCGGCTCATTCTCATATAGGCTTCTCCTGCAGGGTCAAACAAATGCTAGTGAGAATGCCACAAATTTCTCAAGGCTTCCATAATTTGTTTATCTCATAATTTGCTATGTTTTAAATGTGCAGAGATCTAGAAAAAGGTGAAATGATTTGAACACTTGCAACCACTCCCACACACCAAAAGGCTCTGAGACACTTGAGTGAGGAGATTAAGTTAAGGCCTTATTAGGGCTGAAATAGCATAGCTGAGGTGAAAAGTGTTGTTGGAATTGAATTGCCAGAGAGAGCATCACCTGCTAAGCTTTAATATAAAATCTCAAAATAACAGAAATTTCACCTCATCTGCTTTAGGAAAGCTACTTATTTTCCATCACTCCACATTGCAAAGCATGCAATAGCAGGGAGAACATGGAAAATGTTTGCATTTAATCATAACAACTCAAGAATCTACATTTTGTTTCAAAAACTAGGGAAGTTTAAGGAAACAGTCCTGACAGTCTATTGAAGGGAGGGGCAAGATATTAAAACCCTAATCTCTGAATGCAGTTATATTAGGTCATCTGCCACAACTTGTTTAAATTAAAACATAGCATCCATGATTTTAAAATTGCTAATCTTAATAAGTCACATATAAAACGACTGAAATTGAACATTTTTCAAAATGAAATCCTTTACAATGAGAGGCTGAGGCAGGCAATGATGAAGAACAATACATATGAATGGGATGTCAGAAAGCCTGTTATATTATATGTTTATATATATTATATATTAGTGTTAAGACAGATAACTGTAATCACAAAGTTTCTGAGTTTAGCATACACAGCAAGAAAGTCTCTTCAAGAAGCAAATAAATTTCTCACAGGTTGGAAACAAGATGAAACAAGTACGTAATGGTGAAGAATAACAGCTTTCAGATTAACACTCTGCACTTACACAGCTGTTTCACAAGGACTATGGATAAAAACGTGCCCTTGCCTAGGTCAATGACAGTCTGAAAATGCCAAATGAAGATTCAGGACTTCATCACCCCAGAAGCTGATCCATTTCTAATAAATGACTAAGTATCTTCCAAAAATTATGAAGTCACAGGTTATCAAAGGCTACAACTGGAGGGTCAAGAGACTACCGCTGACCCAAGTAAAGACCAGCTAAGGCTGTCTGCAGGTGAGTCACAGCCTCTAGTTCTGCATTACATGGAAATTAATAATTGTGAAGGTACCAGGGAGATAGAGGGACCAAAGTGCTTTAATAGAGATTGAAAACAACTACCACACCCCCAAACCTTGGAGAAAAAGATTCTCAGAGAGGAAAAATAAGTAACTCATAGCATGGGAGCTACTTTATCTCTTTAACTTGAATATTTACAGAGACTATGGAATATTTTCTCCATAAAAGAAAACTGAACAAGGCCAAGTCAGATTTTTTTTCTGTCTTTGTCACCAGAGGAGAAGAATCCCAGGCAAAATGTGGTATATGAGTTTTGAGTTTCATGAGTTAGGGTGTGGTGCATGCAAAATGACCAAACTTCAGACCACAGATAAAATGAGCATGATGTAGAGACAGAAATTATGCTGAGCCAAGGCTAAGGGAAACCACCAACATGATTGCTAAGAACAAATAGACTTTTTTCAAACAAGCCTGCTGTATTATTTCCCTGTTTGGAAATAAGTCTACTTATTCTAAATCTATATATCTTCCTAAATCAAAGATCTACACAGCATTTTGTATTCAGCACTGGTCTGGATATCTGATTACACACACAGAAACACTCAAGTAATTCTGCTGCTGTTTAGGGCCAAAAAGACAGAACAGTTCCCTCCAAAAACGTCCAGGCTAAATTAATAATAATAAAAAAAAATCTGAACAGGTAAGAAACCCCAAAAGAACACGAACATCAAATTCAAATTCAAAACAGTAACTTCACATGTGATTTTTCCACTACATCAGCACTCACAAATAAGTGACATAACACTATATCTGCACTAAACAAAGTCATTAGGTGTTGAAAGGACAGAGGAAGCCAGAAGTCAAGCTATATTGTCCCCTCAACTCCCCTCTCTAGCTGCATGCTTTAATACAGAATGTTTAATTTGATTGCTTACTATTTTTCCCACAGGCCCCTGCTTCATTAGCATACAGTAAATGAGGAATCCATGTTGTCCTTTTCTTCAAGTGGAAAATTCCACCCAAACCTGTTAGAGCTTGGCAGAGTTTTGAGCAATTAAAAACAAGATGCTTTAAGAGTAATGTAAGCAGCCACAAGTGATGGAGCTATTATCTACAGTTAGTAAAGGCTGAACATACTGCCAAATATCAAAGAGATCCAAGGTTCTCATCTATTTTTCATCATGGATTCTGATATAAGAAGAGATTAAAAACTTCAGAGTACTTGCAAATTCAACTTTTAATGGGTTTTAAGAGCTCAACTACTTCACAAACTAAACTTGCTAAAACTTTGAGGACATTTCTGACTGGGGCACCTAGAAACAAAGCTACAATATATCAATCTAAATATCAAACCATAAAGAAAGAAACTGTATTCCCCTGAACTTCACAGATGAAAATCGGGAGGAGCTGTTGACTTCCTTGAAGGCAGGGAGATTCTGCAGAGAGACCTCAACAAACCAGAGATGGGCAATCACCAACCATATGAAGCTAACTAAGGGCAAGTGCCAGATTCTTCACTTGGGATGAGGCAACCCTGGCTGTACGAACAGATCGGGGAATGAAAGGCTGGAAAGCAGCGCCACATAAAGGGTCCTTGTTGACAGGAAGCTGAACAGAAGTCAGCAGTGCCCTGGCAGCCAGGAGGGCCAAGTGTGTCCTGTCGGCATCAGGCACAGCATGGCCAGCTGGGCAAGGGAGGGGATTGTCCTGCTGTGCTCTGCTCTGCACTGGGGTGGCCTCACCTCCAGTGCTGGGGGCAGTTTTGGGCACCGTGATATAAGAAAGATCTTAAACTATTAGAGAGTGCCCAAGAGAGGACAATGAGAGTGGTGAAGGGCCTTGAGGGGAAGCTGTATGAGGAACAGATGAGGTCACCTGGACTGTGCAGTCTGAGGGAGACTGAAGGGAGACCTTATGGAAATTATTATTTCATTTGGAGGGAAAAAGGATGGACAGACACTATCGTCTTCTCTGTGGTGACCAGTGACAGGACCTGAGGGAATGGCCTGAAATTGTCTCAGGGGAGGTTTAGGTTGATTCTTAGGAAAAGGTTCTTCACCCAGGGGGTGGCTGGGCACTGGAACAGCCTCCCTGGGTAAGTGGTCACAGCACCAAGCCTGACAGAGTTCAAGAAGAACAATACTCTCAGGCATATGGTATGACTTTTGGGGATGATAGTGCTGTCCAGGGCCAGGAGTCAGATGATCCTCGTAGGTGTCTTCCAGCTCAGCTGATTATGCGATTCTGTGACTCTTTGCAGATAATTCTCTATAGCTGAACATTTTTTTCTGAGGAACCTGTATCAATAATTCCTATATTGTAAGTAATTAGAACAAAGAAAGAAGTAATTACTACAGAAAGAAGCATTCTTTGGGGGTCAGTTATTAATTCCATCTTCTGAATGAAGAAAAGAAAAAGTTGAAAATTGACAACAGCTCCCACTGCCATACTCAAAACTCAAACAGAATCAAGCAACAGGTAACTGAACCATTAATTCAGTCAAGTGAATTAATGCATTAGGCTGATGCAATTTAATAATAGCTATGCTACCTTAAGATAAATTTCCAACAAAATGTCAGAGAAAACATGTATGGATTGATTTCTGTAATTCAGGATGTATTTGTGTGTCTGAGATTAAAATAAGAAAAATAATATTTGACATTTGCAACCATGCATTCTTATAAACTTGTAACACAAATGATTTAGGTATTAGAAAGGTAACAAGAGTGTCCATTGGCAGAAAATATGCAAACCAACACGTAAGCTGATTTCTATATTTACTTTAACAATTACTTTTTTTGCAAAATCTTTCAAATCTCATGCTAAAAATCTGAAAGATCACACACAGACACTTTATTAATAAAACTTGTCAAATCTGTAAAGTTCAACAGAGGTAACAACAACAGAAAAAGAAATTCATGGCAGTGAAAACCTTAAGATATAAATGGTCAGATATACAGATTGGTCTCTAATCTGTATCAACATAGACATGTGTGACATTGCCTGCACAATGTGGTGGTAATAAATTCAACAGATGACTGTAGTAAAATGGGACCAATCAGTATTTCAAAACTGTTTCCAGCTTCACAGGGGTTAGTTCAGTTAACATTTTCTGAGTTTTATGAACCCATTTCTTGTCTTATTCTACTAGAAAGATCATATATTATTAACCTGCAATTCTCATTTACTAATGTAGTGCAAGAAAAACATTAATATGCAACTGAAACACCATTTAAAGCAGTGCAAAGTTCATTAACATTTCTATTAATACTTTCAAAGAAATCAGAAATGGGATACCTTTTAGCTAGATTTACACCATCAAAATTAAAATCCCTGTACTCAAGTGGATTTTATTTAACACAAAGATAGACTACTTGCAAAACTACACCAACAGTATTTTCCTTTACTTGCTCAGAATCCTTGGAATTTAAAAACAATCCTTTAAAATAATTTTTTTTTAAATGCCACAAAAATAATAAACTAGCCAAAACCACCCCACTAAAATCATGCCAGGATATTAATTATAATTAAATATATTTGATTAACATAGCATTAACAATAATTAACATATAATTAATAATAACTAAAACCCCATAACAATCATAATAAACACTAAATATTTATATTAAATAATGATGCTAGTAAAAGATTCACTTGCTAGCAGCCATTTTCCCTAAAGGCTAATATTTTACTTCATAACTGAGTGGAATGTGTTTATAAGAAAAATAAATTTAAAATTTTCTGATACATACCACATATATTTAAAAAGCAAAATTACATTTACATGAATGTGTGTTACATGGTTCTAGCTTAACCTCTCACCTGTTGATTTCATGTTTTTTCTGTTTCAGAGGCATGTAGTCATACCAAGCAAAGGCCATATGCTGGTAGGGAGCATGCCAGACTTTCTAATTAGAAAGTAGAATAGAACTGTGGATATAAAAGCACTGTACCTCCACAGGTGTAAGGCACCCATACTTTCAGATTAAGAAGTGTCTTGGGTTGTGGAACCAAAAATGTGTATTCTATTTCATCCGCTGAAAGCAGTTGGGGAGATGCTTTTCTTTATCTCTTGTAACTCTGGGAGGAGAGGGAGTGGATGCCTTTTGATAATGGGCCAGCTGTTAACACCAGGTGGGGCACTGTTTCTTATCTCTTTTCACAATGGGCCATGGGCACTGTTTCTTATCTCTTTTNCATTCTCCATTCTAAGGGAAACTCCAGCTTTCCCTGGCTGCTACCTGTCTTTCCAAACCAAGACAGAAGATATGTCCATCCAGTGGTCCTTCTTTTAAGAAGAAAAAGACAACTGAAAAATTATCTCCATAAAGGAGACAATGTACGGTAAATATGCCTTGCATCATTCTTATATATGCTAATTGTCTGCCACTCAAATTTTGGGGTGGTAAAGCTGCAATGTAGAAAACATAACATTTGACATGGACAAGACAAACACAGATGTCAAAACACAAAGGAAGATGGAGATGTCCTCTGAAAATAACAACCTCTAATATATACATTGCATCAGGATTTAAATTTAATTTTTCCATCATTTCTTTTAATTGAGAGTATAAACAAGTTGCCTTAGAAAGCAATGGAGAGTCCCTGTGTGTTGCAATATCACAAGGAGTTTGTATCTATGAGAATGTAACCGTGCAGCTTTCTTGGGCAAATCAAGGCTGCAGATGTGTTTGCCATAAAGGCATCTCTCTAGATATACAACTTCGATCTTCTTCCTTTTGGTACCAGTGCATAAAATAACATAGTAAATCTGGAAGCACAGTTTGATGTTATCCTATACTGATGTATAAAATACACTGCAACAGATTAACAGTTTTGGTTATAAATATGCAGTGCATGCACATCTTCCCTGAAACAGCTGAAGCATGCGAACATAGTGAGCAGCATCAAGTTCTGCACAGACCAAGACTGTGAGTTGATTTTTTTCCTTTTACAGAAAAATCTCCTTGAATATTTCAAGGAATGTATTGTATTTTATCAGGGTTTTTGATGGATGGGAGTCAATTCACATTTACTTAGGCTGAAAAAATTCTTATAGGCCTCAATTAGCTGAAGTAAAGCCGTATTTGATTTAATTAGACCACTAAGCTACTTTTGAAGGAAAATCCCTAAAGTAGAAAACAGATATAAATAAAGGTCAAAATAACATCAGTTGCAGCATGGAACAGCATGGACATAGCACAGCTGTTTCCTGCTGTACAAGGCTTCCAGTGAAAGAAGTATACTGATAAAAATAGAGGCATTGAGCTCACACAAGATAGGTAATTTTGTTTCCATGCCAGTATAGGTTTATTTAAAACTCTATTAATAGAAGCACTTTCCAGTAGAATCATGCCTAACTGGGATCCCTGTACTGCATTTTCAGTATTGGATGATATTTTTGGTCTGCAAATGTTATGATTATACTTATTTTCATATAAAACCCTGCAGGTTTAAATAAAAATGCATTTCATCCTTAGGACCATCTTTTCAGACTATTACCTAGGGAAACTCAAGCATTTCACATTAAAATATAGATCACTAGTCCAAAGAGATAAAACTAAGAAAATCTGGGAACCTGGAGGGAAAAAAAAATCCCCAAACATGCTCTCAAACATTGAATCAATTGCCATCTCCAGCAATCCACTGCTGTTACCTTCATCCCCAGCTTGATTCCCTCAAAGCAAAGTCAAAAAACCAGGAGATACTGCAATCAGATTGAAGATTCATACTTGGAATATTGGAATCATAGAATCATTTAGGTTGAAAAAGACATCAATCATCAAGGTCCACCCTTTGACTGAACATTACCTCAACCTTGGATCATTGCACCAAGTGCCACATCCAGTCACTTCCTGAACATCCTTGAACACTTTCAAGGATGGTGATTCCACCACTTCCCTTAGTAGTCCATTCCAATTCTTGACAATTCTTTTCAGTGAATAAATTCTTCCTGATGTTCAGCCTCCTCTGGCACAGCTTGTTCTTGTTTCCTCTTGTTGTGTTGCTGGTTGCCTCGCAGAAGAGACCAACCCCCCAGCTGGCTACTTTCAGGTAGAAAAATTGAATACAAGAGATAAGGTCTCTTTCTGACTCTTCTCGAGGCTAAATATGCACAGCTCCCTAAGACATTTCTTGTAGGACTTGTGCTCCAGACCCTTCATCAGCTCCAGTGCCCTTCTCTGGGCATTCTCCAGCAGCTCAATGTCTTCCTTGTAGTGATGGGCCCAGAACTGGACAGAGGATTCAAGGTGTGGCCTCACCAGCGCAGAGAACAAAATCAATAACTTCCCTGGTCTGGTTGGCCACACTATTTCTGATATATGCCAGTATGCCTGGGCACACACTGGCTCATGTTCAGCTGTTGGTGACCAACACCCCAGGTCCTCTTTCTCTGGGCTGCTTTCTAGCTACTCTTCTCCCCTGCCTGTGGTTGTTGCGACCCAAGTACGGGACCCAGCAATTCACCTTACTGAATCTCACACAACTGGTCTTGACCCATCATCAATCCAGTCTGTTCAGGTCCCTCTGCAGAGTCTTACTGCTCTGCAGCAGGTCAATACTCCCTACCCAACTTAGAATCATCTGTGAACTTACTGAGGTGCATTCAATCCCCTCATCCAGCTCATCAGTAAAGACAGTAAAATAGGACTAGCCCTAATACTGAGCCTTGTGGAACATCACCAGGAACTGGCTGCCAGCTGGACACAGCACTTAGCTACTTAGCTTTGGACACCAGATATAAACTGCAAAGCCTCAGAGGGGCAAGGATTAAAGCATCAGAATGAGGGTGGGAAGGGGGAGCAAAGGAAGCCCAGAATTTTATTCCCATACCATTGGAGACAACACCATTCTTATTTCCATGGAACATGTAATAAAATGTAGATATGAAAGGAAAAAGCCCCTTTTCCCATCCAAGCTAGCTTTAAAAGAAAAAAAAGACTTGTGATGTAGACTTACGAAGAAGTTACCAGTAAAACTTCATGAGATGCATAGGAAGCACACTGATGACTAAAGCTTACATGAGTGCAAGTACCACACTCTGCATAATTTATGATGTGGATGGGGTATGTATTTCACAGCTTAATCATCTTTGGATCTTATAAATTAAGTGTTGCTCAGCATGCACAGTAAAACTATACCAAAGGGTTTCCTGGAGTTCCAAACACTATTTCAAAATAATTCAATAAGAAAGCATCTAATGGGAGCAAGGGGTAAATGGGATAGGAGCCTTAACAATATTAACAGGTTTGTTGAAAACGCCATGTCCACCCAAAAGCATAATCAAGTAAAGTGATAGCTATGTTATAATCATCAACACACAAAGTCTCTCTGCATGCTAAGCCTTTGTACTTATGATACAAACATTTGCACCAGATGTAAAATCTGGCTCCCCTTTTCTGGACTGTGCACTTATGTATGATTTGTTTTCTGTCCATGTGCAATCCAGCAGATTTGCAAGGAGAAATTTAAACTTCGTGCATCATGAACTGTATTCACTCCTGCAATGTTAGCTTTTTTGTGACTTGCATGTCTCATAAAAAATGTTTGTAAGGCTTTGCCTGAAGTCCATTTGAAAATAGACATTCAGATGTTAGTCAGCAAGGGCAGATCAAGTGCAATCAAGACATTTGTCTTTATGACAGTATCTTGCCAATCTAAACCTGAACAATGCCACCCCACCATCTTTCTTGTTACTGTTTGGTATTAAAAATAAAGCCCACATGGTCCACTTCACACCACTTAACTGTCAGGAGTATGAATTACTGTAGCAGGTGGGCTAGTGTGGTTTTAAAAGCAATGTAATACAATCAACTGTACAATATCAGATTTCAAGGAATGCAAAAGACATCTAGAGCAGAGGCTGATCCTTCAGCAATCCTAATATTGGCATTAAAGTGTTCAAGATCCCACAGGGACCATTTTATCTTTTGACCTCAGGCTTTAATTGAAACTTTAAACAAAATATATTACCTATTTAATACAGCTAAGCTAGACTCTGTCCTTTGTAATGCAAGTTACCATGCCAAGCAAATTAATCTGTGTAACCCTAGCATGTACTTTTTAATTTACATCAAAGCAATATGGTATACAGAAAATAAATGCCAAGCCAACCTTATACAACTTGTTGAATAATTATTTTGATTCTAGTCTTAAAGTTTCAAATTGTAGCTGTTTTGGGTTCTCCTAAGGAAAAAAAAAAAATGAAAAGGTTTTATTTCTTGATACAATGCCAGAGAAACATATGGTTTCCTTAGCTGAGTTGTTGCACACCTGGCAAAATAAATCACAGCAACAGGAGACCAAAATCTTCCCTGCAACTTTTTCACATGCATAAACTTAGAACATGTGATGCTGAATACAGCCCTGTATTTTGTACCATGAAAAGAATGCAAAGTCAAATGGATGCCTGCTTCTTGAGCCTCAATACTTCTTTTTCCCATTAGGATGCAAGTTACAGAGTGTTTTAAAGGATGACAGTCTGTCAGGCAGGCTGACACATCAGAGGAATGAGTCACTGGGCCAGTCAGAGCAAAAGGCCAATAGAAGCAAGCACACGAAAAGAAGTGTAACTGCAAACAGGGAGAGCAGGTGGTGTAAAGGCTTAGCACTGCTGGAGTGTTAATGCTACTGCACTCAGTGCTGGAGTTCAAACCTGAGTCAGTTTCAACAGCTCATCTCCTGTTTATTCTCTTCCAATTAGGTCATGTACATCATACAGGAGAAAAAAAAAACTTTCCAAAAAAAATCTTCAATTACATGAATGGTTATAAAAAATTAGAGGAAGAACTGTTTCCTTACATGACATGCCAATATGTAGCAATATGTGTGCCACTCAACCAATCAAAGAGATTGCCAGAGACTGGGAATACATCATCACGATAATAACCACAGCAGATAATCTTCAAACTATTCTTGGATTTCATGATAAGCTGTGAAGATTTTTTCCACACTTAAGGAGATGGGGAAGACTAGTTCCTTCTACTACTTCCCAAGCACATGGAGAGCACTCCTCAGTTTCTCCTCGTTCCTCCCCAGCAATGAGCTTACAAAGAATGGGGACAGCTCAATCAGGTTTATGCAGTTGCAAGCGCAGGAGACAGGACTGGCCTATTTTAGTTCCTCTAGTCTCTTTTTTAAAGGCAAGAAGTGGGCAGACAAGTTTATGTAATGCTGTTTTTCAAAGAAAGTGCTATAGCGAATGTGTTTATAATTTTGTCTTGAACATCAAAACAGAAATAAACACTCCAGGCGGCCTTCTGATATTCAGTGACACTGTACAAGCTGCAAAGCGGATGCACTCCTGATAATGGATGTGATTGTCTTGTTCTCCTGTCACACACAAAGCAAAGAGAAGACTGAAAAAGTATCTAGGATTTATTCACGCCAACTCTCACCAAGTCTAAGTCAGTCATCTCAGCTCCTTTTAGAGGAAAAGTATGCTTTCAGGGATTATGTGTATAATCATAAATAGATGTCTAAATCGGAAGGGCTTCATTACTCCCCAGAGATACAGTTTCCTTTCCACACTATAAAGAAGCATGGATCCCTAACTCAGTCTTTTTTGGGGGTTAGGTTTGTTCCTTTTTACTTAGAGAACTTTTCCCCATAAAGTTGCGAGGAGACTAAGTACTGGATGGTTATAGGTGCTTGACCAAAACAAAGAGGTGGCCAAAGTCATGAGGGAGAGAGAAGTTTTGGGGCAGGTAAAGGGTAGGGCTGGGGACAGCTTCTCTCTCTTGCTCTCAGAATCAGAGAGAGCACGGCCAGGCTGCTGCTGGCTGCAGGAGGAGTTCATTGTCCCACTGGGTCTGGTCCTGAGGAACCTACCCTCATGTGCTCATGTGCCCCAGAACTCTGAGCTGCCTCCTCCTGCCCTGCCGGAGCTGGGCCGGCCCTGTCCCGCTGCTGTTGCGGTTTCTTCGGCGCTGCTCCTTCTGCTGCGCTGTGGCCCCGCACTGCCCTGCCCTGCCCTGCCCTGCCCTGCAAGGACATCCCTGCCAGCTGCCACTGGAGGAGCTTCTGATCTCACCCATCAGCCCAGGATTTTTCCACCCTTCCAGCTTGGTGCTCTTGAGAGACCAGACTGCCCCAGGCTTTGTCAAACAAAGCCCCTCGAGGTTTTTCCTGGTTCTGTTTATTATTAATGCTGTAGTTTTTGTTGTTTGTTTGCCTTGTTATACATACTAGTAAAGAACTGTTATTCCTATCCCCATACCTTTGCCTGAAAAGGTATGCAAAATTACAATAATTTGGAGGGGGAAGAGGGTATTACCTTCTCCATTCCAAGGGAAACTCCAGCTTTCCCTGGCAGATACCTGTCTTTCAAACCCAGACAGTCGTATTATCTCAGGTAGGAGAGACTAAATGCAGCCATGTAGGCTTATGCAGACATATCTAGGACAGCTTTGAACAAATCAGTCTGAGTCCTGTTAATGCAGCTGCATTGCATTCTATTCAAGTCACTACCCAACTTCAGGTAGCCCCTTGGACTGCCTTTGTGGCATAAGCTACAAGCAACACTTCAGCAACCAGTGTGAAGCAGGCTCTGTTTTTCCTGCAAAAGCTGCCATCACAACAGCAACCAAAATACAAATACAAGCTATGTTAATAGTAAGCTGAAATTTTCAGAGCTCCACAAGGAGCTAAGGTACATTCAGTTGACCATGTCTTGTTATGCCACCAGGACATCCATGAAGTGCTGGCAGCAGCTTAAAGGAAGCAGAAGCCAGAGTATGGGGTAAGGAGAGAAGGGAGGAAGTACAGCAGGAGCCAAGCCTGGGCAAAGGACTAAGCTAGTCTTTGTGGTTTTGTGAGTTAAAAAATGCAAATCCCAGGAACAGAGTGAACTTGGACATCATAGATTGTGCTTACAAAGAAAATTGAGAAAGGCCTCCTTAACCTAAAAAAAAGCAACCAAAGGGAAAAATCTGAAAAACCTCCCAGGTCATAGTGGTTTTTTTAAAGGTAGCATCTATTCATTGGAAAAGAAAAAGAGTAGCACAAGCCTGCTTTGCAATGGGTAAGCATTACAGGCTAGAAACAGCACTGGCTTATGCTTTCCAATTTTTCATTCTGAGGAACACTTTTATCAGAATTATGAAAAATGTATCTACACTAAAGAGGAAAGTCAAACTTCAGAGAATTTGCTGAAGCACTGCAGTATTTCAGCAGTCATTATAGGACACCAATAGTAAGCAGAGGTTTAATTCACACAGTGGTGACTGTTGATACCCTCACCAAATTGATCAGCAAATGCTGACAAATAAAGCTGATAAAACAATAATTTCCTAAGACTGACAGTAAACAAAAGTACATGTAATAATCAATTTGTGCAATTTATGGATTTTAGCCGTTGGCATCAATCTGGTAAAGCTTAGTGTTCAGAGTGAAGCATTGAACTGTATGAACTAAGACAGTGCTTAGATTGACATTAGGTACTTTGTCATGTGGCAAGAGAACTACTTAATCTAGCACATACATTTACGTTTTTCAAACATACAGCATCAGTTACAAACTACAATTTTATTTCTTCCTGTGCCCTAGTACTTGTAAGGTACTAATAAAAGAGGCCTTTCCTGAATCAGTAGTCAACAACTGTATAAACAACTGTATTGGTATCAACCAATATATGCCCTTGTGTATACAAGGCATTGGCAGGGGGGAACCACACAAAACACCATATACTTCCTGCTGATCCTCATTGTTTCTACAGATATTTTTAATTGTTCCACTTTGAACTACTTGAAAGTAAAGGTTCTTACATCCTTGCCATCCCAAACAAGAGAGTACAGGGCAAACACTGAGGTTGCTCAGCAGAAACACGTGAGGTTTGAGAGAGAATTCCACTTAACCAGCCCTCTTGTTTTCAGATCTGAGTATATAAATAATAATACATATTATCTTCCTTCTTTTATCTGTTTAATCTATTCCATATAAAAATGCAATGAAGAATACAAGAAACTGAAGTTAAACAAAAAAAACCTCACAGATAAACTGATGTTTTTTGCAGTACTCAAAGAACTCCTAAAATTTTGAAGGACAGATAGCTAGTCCTAAAAGAAAAATAAGAATTCTCTCATTGTAGACATCTAAACTAAAGTACATCAGCTAGAAATAAGTTTTTGGCACAACCTAAAAAAAAAAGTACACCTGTCTCTGTGGGTCTGTTTGAACACCTTGTTGGTTTACAAGGCATTTCAACATCTAACACCCACACGTGTGAGCACAAGGGGCCTCCAAAGTAGTGGATGAGAGATTCTAGAGACAAAGGAAAACACTAATCCATGCATTCTAAATATAAAATTGCTACATTGATGCTCTTAAAGGCATCCAGTATCTAAGGTATGTAATTATTGTACCTTATCCAGCACTGCAGTTGCTGGCATTTAAGCTCTGAACCTAGTTTGGTTGTACTGAAGGTAATTATTTTTGGGTTTTATTAGCCCGTTAATTTGAGCACCAATTGCCTGGATAAGGTCTTTTGTTTCACCCTGACTCCTCAAATATCATTCTGAAGCACCAACAATGCACTTACCCATCATGTTATATAGGCTCTGTGGTGCAAACTGTCTTGGCATTTTCTGTATTGCTTCTTTGTAAACCGTAAGGGCCTCCTGAAAAGAGACACACAGGTGGGAAAACATCAACTTAAAAAGCATCCTTTAACATATAAAGTAAAACCAAACCATCTTCCTTCCCCAAATGAAAGGTGCAGGGATAGAGAAAACACATTGGCATCAAAAATGCCCCAGAAAGTGCAAAATATCTCCTTTTAAAAAGGCTTTTTTACTTGAATTTTACCAAATTCAGTGAGGCTTACAGACAAGAGATCAAATTAGTTCCAATATTGCAACTTCTTTTCTGGGCAAAAGTAACAAGGACATTTTTTTATACCTCTTAATGGCTGATGAGTTTATAAACATAAAATTCTCTAGGCTGTCAAAGAATATGGAGTATTATCAAATTGCAGACAAAGGACATTCTAATGATTAACTACACTAAGTGACCTAAAAATAAAGAAATCATTGACTACTGCCAAATAGTAACAAAGCACAATCCTCACAACTGAATCCTCACAACAAATAATAACAAAGCACAACAGGCTCATAGAAAGGATGAGATGCACTATAAAGTCAAGAAAGCCAAAACTGGAATCCCTTTGTAAATATGCTGTGCCTTGAATTACCTGACCACACATTTAGTCATTCACCACTTTGGATGCTTCCTGGTCAGTCTGTTAGCTCTGCATCAAATAGTGCTTATAAAGCACTGCTTACAAAGGCTGCAATGACCACCAGGAAGAAATCTGAAGTTTTATATTCTTAAAAGTTCTTGTATCTTGCAGGTACTGAACTCCAGCTCTACACTCTATCAGTTCTGCAGACAATATGCTGCTGTTCTCTGTATTATATGCATTAGCTGTCTGTGTTTTAACCAATTAGTAACTCCATCTGACAGAGCTGGATGCAGCAGATAGATGACAGGGAATCTGTCCAGCTTGTGCATGTCTGATCTCAAACAGCTGACATAACTGTCATGGTCAGGAACACTTTACATGGATCAAAATCACTCACAACTCCTTTTCTGAAGTATGCCTGACAATGCAAAGAGAAGAATGAATTTCATTCAAATACTGCTAAAGGTCAAACCTCAAGTGAATGTCCAGTTTCAGTTAAGTTCATCAGGGAAAATGGAGAGGAACCACAACAGCCATAGTTTCATGTTTAAATGAGATGGGATGGCTTGGGTGCAGTTTATTGCTACATTAAAATACCCAACCCACTTTAGCACATAGGTCAAGTTATCTGAAAATAACACACAGTGGGATGTTTTCAATCATCAAAGTTTTAAATTATTTCAACTGGGTCTTATATCTGGAGATTTAAATGCAAGCATAATGGCACTTTTCCAGCTAAAGATGGACTTACTGTGTTTTGAATTGTAATGCCTCTACACTTCAGGTTGACTGGCCTTTAATCAGGTTTTATCCTTGCATACCCATATGGGTACAAAGCCAAAAACCAATGAACTAACACATATCAGATGTGACCACTGCTAATATTGACTCTGACATGAGAACATCATGCTGCTAACTAATAGCATTATCCCAGTGGCTGTAGAGAACAAATATTCTCTGTAGAGAATGCTAATATTGATCTGGTGAAATTCAATCAGTTCATATATGTGATATATTATGAAAGTCTGGGTGGAAGCAGTACATATTACTTGTATATTAAGGTTTTATAAATATATTATATACAAATCTGGAGTCTTACCTCATAGTGTCCTTGTTCATGAAAAAGTTTTCCTAAGTTATAAAGACAGCTGGTAACAGAGCTTTTATGAGCATGAGGATCTTTCAGATTTTCATCAGGGATCTCTGAACACTTCACAAAAGTCTTTCTGGCTTCCTCTGTCTTCCCTTGGTTCATCAGGATGATACCAGTATTTAAATAGGCAGCTGTGAAGAGGGAAAAAATGTTATCTTTTAATGGAGTTCTGTTATGCTATCTACCATTTCAATTCTAAGTAGTATCTGGTGGAGATCCTATGGTTATCTAATTTGGTTTTTGAAAAACATAGAGCACTCATTTGTGTGAGTTTGAACTTGTAACATATGTGAACATATAAAAGGTAGAAGTTCAGAGGCAAGGAAAGAAGAAGGTGACTTCTGAGGGAAGGAATCACTGGTTAGGCAGGGTGTTCCATTTCGTTCCTCTTTTTAGGACTGTATAAAGCATATAGGACCACTGCTTGAAGTGCTACAAAAATATACATGAAAACACATATACATACAGAGAAGATTAAATACATATAGATACTGACATACATTAATATACATACAGATACTGAAGGTACAAAAGTCTCAGCCATCTCAAATAGCATCACTTAATTTTGGAACCTACTACTGGCAACACCCAAATGATTATTCTCCATTTTCCCCAGGCAAGAAAGAAAAAATGAAAGGACTTCAAAAATATTTGTATTATTCATTCACATAAATATTATGGACTGGCTGTAAGAAACAGAAAACGAGCCTGAAAATTTGCGCAGTAGTATCTGTGGCTCAACACCCCAGATCAGATGTATTTTAAGTTCTAGTAGTGCTGGAAGCATAAATTCATTATCTGCTTCTTTCACTTTTATTAATAAACTGCTTTCAAGGGCACAATATCAGCTTTTGATTTCTGACTTAAAAGCTTCTGAAAAAAAGGAAGTGTTAATAAAGAGTAGGAAATTTTCTATGAAAACTATAGTCAATATTATACAAGCTTGTATAGTTAAAATACTTACAAGCTAGTGTGGGTCTGCTACCAATTGCCAGTTTATAGTAATGCAATGCCTCTGAAAATCTGCTGTTTTCCTGAAGTAGTAATCCTCTGCGTAAGGGAAAAAAAGAAAAAAAAAAAAAGAGAGAGAGTGAGGTGTGAGATTACTACAAAGAGTAACTTGAAAACAAATACTGAAAACTTGGGTAACAAAAGACAAATATGCTTACTGGTATTTCAGAGATACAAGCACTCACTAACAGTTCAGTGTGAAAATGATTCCATGTATAAAGAAGAATTCATAGACATCAGGTGCATCCATATGGCTTTAACAAAACAGATGTTAAACAGAATAGTTTTGGCTTTCTTGGAAACCAGGAGATTCATTTACTCAGCTGAGAAAATGTTAGCCTGCAAGACTTTAATTTAAAGTGGTTATAATATGATGGAGCTATTTGTAAGTCATTAATGATTAGCCTGACATCTTGTTTTGATTTGAAATAAGCAGGTCTTTTTCAAATGTATGACGAAGTTAAGCACCCAGCCCTTCATGTGTTGAGGACTTTCCTTGCTGAGCAATTTCACTAGATTATTCACTGTACAGCTAAGCATCTTCAATAGTTCTGGTTTTTCCAGTATTCCTTATACTCTGAACAAATTTACTAACTGAAGAGGTATTAAAAATTATACTGAATATTTCCAGTTCCATAGTAGATGGGCTTAAATTTAGCTTTTAAGACAAACACCCTTGTGAATTACTATTTATACCAGCCACCCACAAATTTCTGAGAAGTGCTCTGGACATCACTGACATGAATGTACACTGTATACTTAAATGAAGGCTCAAAGCATTACAGTTTCAGAAGTTTCAGGAGACTGAAAAAGAGCATATACAAATATATTAAAACCAGAATGATTAAAAAATCCTTAAAAGTTAGTTATTTCAGAGTGGAGACTCAGACCTCAGTATCCAGGGGTAAACATCCCTTGTCACATAACTCAAAATATCCAGGGAAACCTAGCTCTTCCTCAAAGGTGGAAGCTGTACCACATTTATTTGTAGTTTTCCTAACCTACAGCAATTTTCTTTTCTTCCTCTATGCTTTTATCTCCTGATAACTTTTTGAACTGCAGAGTTTGGAATTCTTTTATTTATCTCCAGTCTCAAATCAGAGAAGATTTTATTTCCCTCTAACATCCCAAGAAAACTTTTTGAATTAAACCAGTAAACTTCAAGGGATGAAAAGAGAAGGGCAATTAGCTAAAGTAGTCACCATCTATGTTGTTTGCTTCTTGTCACTGGGCTAGGATTTAACAGAATTGAGGAATATATCCTCTTTTTCTTCTATACTATCCTATCAGCATCACATGACCTCATTTAAAACTGTTTCCCAATAAACTTCAGATTAGGTCGTAAATAATTTTTAATATTAACAGAACATACATTCAGTAGGTACTTGCAGTAAAGTAAGGAACGAGGGAATAGATTCAGGATACTTTTTGGCATGGCACTAAGGTTTGTAACTACTGTCAAGTATCTTGCAAATGGCAAGAGGTATGATCATCAGGATAGAAATAACTTTTTCTAAATTTTCTAGAAACTGAATTTTGTTTACTCTAAAAAATTTTATACACTGTCCTTACTTCAAGGAAGATAATTATGGTACTTTGATCCTATTTCCTCTTGATAGCAGGAGAATTAGAAAAAAAAATTAGATGCATGGTCTGACATTTAAGCTGCTTCTTTATACTTTAAAAAGCAAAAACATTCTCACACACAATTTTGAAACAATTTATCTAAGAAATTCCATTCTTATTTTAGTTCTTGAATAAATAATGTAACATATTGAAAGAAGTAATACAATAATTGGTCGACTTCACCAAAACAAATTACTTTGGTAAGTGTACATCATTTGTGGTTTTGTGATTAAAAGAACTTTTATTGGCAATTATTACAAATGAATCTTTTCCATTCACTACATGCTCTAATAATGACACTTTTGATTTATTACTTGAGACTTTGAGGTGTGTTTTCTCTTAACTTCTCTTCCAAAAGACGCTTTTCTTTTAAAAGCTCTTCCATTAACTGTCAGTCTGTCAGTGTGTGTGTCTCTCTCATATATATAACCCAAGCAGCTCAGATGGAGGACTGAGTGCTGAATTCCACCTAATAATTAGTGGTTTATTTTCATTTGTTATGAGTTTGGGAGAAGAAAGAGAAGAAGAATATAATCTTACCAAGGCATGAAACCGCCTCTTCTCCTTGTGAAATTGGTCCTGATTGATCACTAGTTTTCACTGCAGATTCTGGCAGTACAAACATTACTAGATTTATGAGTGTCCAGTTCTAGTTTGAGATTAAACAAAGTCTGGAGTTTGGACTGGAGTTCACACCTTGCAGGCAGTTCCAGTATCTCACCCCTCCCAGTGGCCAGGGCACTTGGCTGTATAAGGAAGTGCCCACCATAGCCAGGAACAGATCTGTTCTTGACGTGCCTCTCACTTCTTTGCTTACTCTGCAAAATGACAGCTGCTCTTTGGAGAATTTTGGCAAAAGGGAGAAGGAACAGGAAGACCACAAAGGCATCAATACAGCGAGCAGCATTGGACATAAGCCACAGATGGAGCAGAGCAACTGACACATGTTGACTATGTACCTAATTTTTGTGGTTACAAAAACATAAAGCCTTCCTTTTTCCTTACTCAAAGATGAACAAAGGAAAGAACATCCTTGAAGTAAGGATGCTTGATACAAGAGTAAGTTCAAGTGATAAACCTGGATGAAGACCTTTCTGGCACTTTTAACTTTGTAAAGTTACTAAAAATGCCACACTAACTAAACAAAAAAGCCTAACCACCAAAATGCCCCCACAAAAAGCCAAAACACAGGAAGAGTTGCCTCAAGTTGATACTTCCAAAACTTATTATTCTCTCCAGCTCACCTTCCCAGTTGTAAGGCAGACAAATAAAAATGTTAAATGAAATATGCAACTTCTGTGCAAAGACAATTTACTGATAAAACTGGAAAAATGTGTCTTCTGTAGTTTAGTAAGACATGAGAGAATAAATAACCATGAGGAAGATCTTCCCTGTGTGGGTGACCACACACTGAAACAGACTGTCCAGAAAGGTTGTGCAGTCTCCCTCACTGGAGTTAGTCAGAAATCGTACGGACACAATCCTGTGCCACATGCTCTGGGATGACCCTGTCTGAGCAGGGAGGTTGGGCCAGATGACCCACTGTGGTCCCTTCAAACACTACACATTCTTTGATTCTGTGCAATACATGAAGATAAAAGTATTTGGAAAAGAAAAAGCTACTTAAACCATAGGACACAGTGGACAGTTATAAACTGTCCATGAATTAATTTAGGATTAATTAGAAGACGAGTTTTAGCTATTGTACATAACTAGATTCTGGAGCCTTACAGCAGGATTTTTTTTTTTTATTTTTTATTTTCCCTGCAATACTTCTAGCTACTTTTACAATAATTTATGAAATGGAGAATATGTGCTGACTGCTTGCAGGAGCAGCAGACTTCTCCAAGTGACTTAGGAAGTGGCTCAGAATCCTGTTTTTTAAATAGGAGAGAAAATAAAAAGAAAAAAAAAAGAGAAGTAAGTTTTGACTATCTGGAAATGCTGCACATCAGTTCTGCAAATAGAATTGTTCATTTAGTTCATGCAGGAAAACACTTCCCCCCAAATGAGAAGGTCTGCAACCTTCCTGAGTTCTTTAAGCTGCCAACTTTAACTTATCTTGCTTCACCAACAATGAAAAATCTTTGTCTTCCTCCTCTGCTTTGGTTTTGACCAAAAGTCACTAAATACTAATGGCACAAAAATGTTTCCAGAGACCAGAAGGCAGTCACAGAATATAAATAAGCAGTAGATGGTCTATGGTCCCTCTCAAGTTTCATAATAATTTCTTCCTGTTGATAGTTCCATTCTAGTCAGCTGATCTGCTTACAAAGCAAACTCCTCAGTGACTAAAACTGGCATAAATTGGCCAAGTACAATACACAGGAACTGCAACTGTCACAGTAAATATGTGTGTTACTGAAATATTTATAACATTTTCAACCCAGGTAAAATACTGACGCAATTCAATCAATTTTGTTTACTGGTTTATAACAACTAATACAGGGCCTGTTAGCTATTACTTTGCCATGACTGCAGTTCTTCCGTGCCTCAAGCTACACTTATCCCATTGATTTCAGGTGGGATTACCTACAAAGGACTGTATCTACCTAAATGCTGCACTAGCAAACAAG
Organism: Rhadina sibilatrix; assembly: GCA_013400275.1. Classification (NCBI taxonomy): domain Eukaryota; kingdom Metazoa; phylum Chordata; class Aves; order Passeriformes; family Phylloscopidae; genus Rhadina; species Rhadina sibilatrix. The sequence continues at coordinate 76,745 of VWYO01020468.1, read as the reverse complement.
GAACTGAATGGAAGAAAATCCTCTTTTATTCCCCACACAGATGTGTCTCCAGTCACGCAGCAAGAGTGGATGCGCTTTGCTTAAGGCAATGCTTTCACCATCTTTTGCAAGGCTAGTAGGTATGGATGCTACCACAAAACATATTTTTAATCAATAAGAACCCAAGCGTACAGAGAATAACCATTTCCTTTGCAGAACTCACTAAGTAATCTATCACTCCAGTAGCAAAAAACCCCAAAAATCAAAACGAAACAATCACCCCCTAAACAACCTTGTCTTTCAAGACAGCACAGTAAAACTCTTATGTTCTCCCAGACCTGGGGAAGAGCTTCCTAAATGCAAGCAAATGGTCAGCAAATAGAGTCCCATATTTTATTTTTTTTCTGTTAATGGTAGAGTTTGGTTGGGAATGTGGACCCTTTCAGGACCACATGAACTTGCACAACCCCTATTTCCTTGACAGAGGGAGGGCTGCTATGAGGATGAGGAATAGCAGGTGCTCCTGTCTTTCTCACTCTTCTGGACGATGGGCAGTGCTGTGCTGTGTCTGCAGTCCCCAAACCTCTAGATGCCTATTCCCCCTCATGTGCCCCAACAATCAATAAAGATAGAGAACTGGGCAGAACTTCCTCCAAGAGGGGTCTTTCTTGAAACTAAATGGCAGGTGCAAACCACTATTTTCCTAATTTTATAAAACAGTGGAAGTTTTTGTAAGGACTCTAAGTGCCTACAATTTCAAATATTGAGCCATGTAATTGAATATCTAGGTCACTGAATGCCTTTCACCTCTCAATATGATTTTGAAAACCATCTGTACTTCATATAGGCCCAAAAAATTGTCCCAGAGCAGAGTTTTCCACTGCAGGAAACCACAAATCACCTAAGTGACCTGTGGATGCTACCTCAAGAGCCAGTCTGACAACACAGCAAGATTTTTACCAAGGCATCTTTGGTTACAGCAAGACACAAAGTTTAGCTGCCATCTTTGACAGAGGAAGAGCTAGCTGGCCAAGCAGAGATTGATTCCAAACAGGTTTGCAACAAGTCTGCATTCACAGCTGAGAAAAACAATGACCAAGTACTTAGACACCAGATGACACATCCTTTTTGCTTTTTAGCTCAGCATCCTGAATGATAAAAACTTCTGGGCCATCAAGGAAGAGGAACCATAACCTTGACCTGTTTCCTAATAGGTGGTTGCTGCAGGAACTTTGTCGGGGGAAGGTTCAACCACAGTTCAGCACAGGTTTGCAGGTCAGCCTGCTTTTAGATTTTTTTTGTCTCTGATAAGGGGCTTTTTATGCCAGGATCCTTAAAAGGCAGGGAACACATTTTCCAACATATAAGCCTAACAACAACAGTCAAGGAAGAATTTTGCTTATATTGATTTTTACCTAAGGATGTAGAGTTAAACTTTGCTTGTAAAACACTGCAATCCTAGACTGTCTAGGATAGGTAGTCCTCAATAGTGGCTGAAATTTGTAACACAAACATTTAAAAAATTCCACATTTACTGATATAATACCATAAGTTTTCCAATGTAAAGCTTATGGAAATTCATAATCCAACCTTATTCAAAGAAATTAAATTATCTGAACAACGAACTTGTACACACAGTTCTATATCAGTACAGGCAAAATGAGGAACTAATTTTGCCTGTACTGATATAAACTTCAGGAGAAAAGAAAGGGGATGGCTGATTGCTAGAAAATCATCTTTTATAGGGCACTGTATACTCCAAAATTACAATATTTCATGCAATTAGTATAATTTTAAAGGACTATTCAAGACCTATGTCAGATTGAGAACATGAGAAGCTCAAGATAACATACATTACTAATGTAGATGACAAAAGAATACTCTAAGTACAACCAGGGCTAAACACAAGTGAAATAATACATGCAAAACTGTCTTTTAACTGATAAACAATTTTACTTTAGACATTAATTATAAGCAATTTGAAACAATACAAAAAATACCACAAGCTTTAGGTAATAATCATTAAGGTAACAAAGACTGAAAAGCCATTCAAACTAGTTTGTTTTTTATCTACTGAACGTGGCCTTGTTTGAAAGAATAAACTATCATTTCTCTACAGCTCTGTCCTTGGTACTTCACATTATTAAAATATATGGTTTTCTCAGTTAAAAAAGGCAGATAAATATAGGTCATTTTATGCTGATTTATTACCCTATGAAATTTAGCTGAAATAAGCAGAGCTACATAGCTTTGAGAACACAAATATAACATGTTTATAATCAGGCAAACCTTCAAATGTAGATTTATGTAGTTACATATTAATGCATTTTAAATTTTTTTTAAATGGCAAAAGCAGCTGTAACTCAGAGCTATAAGGTTTAAGTCAAAAAACCAAAAATACAGCACTGAATTCAGCCATTCCTCTAGTCTGTTAAATACTTTGGATGTTAATGTATTAGTAGTCAACTTCCAAGCTAACCTCACATTTCAATTTATTGAAAAAGAAGGAAAGAGATCAAGCACTTCTGTTTATGTAGTTTCTCTCTTTGATTGTTATCCATTAAAAGTGTGAGTTAAACCTTAATAAGTTGTTCTTGAGCAGAGAGCACTTGGATTTGTTATTGCTATGAGTGAACACAGAGCTGTACATGCCAATTAATTTGCATCAAATACTGAGGCATAGGTGCCTAGAAACAATAACAAACATGAGAAACACATACAGTGCTTCTAAATAACTGTAAAGATACTTTTTTTCCTGGAGTTCTATGGAGTGATTGTTTTAGTTTCAAAGGCAAGTACTGAAAACCAGAAACAGCAAAACTGATTGGTCTCTTGTAAGCAGATATAAGATATATTTTCCATTACAGAGGATTTTTGTAGAAAGCTCCCACACAATTACATGCCAAGGATGGGTTTAATTTGCAAAGGGGTTCTTGAGGATTTGTGCTTAAAAGAATTGATTCAATATCAAAGGACCATTTATCATCTATTTTTCATGTTGGATATTGAAGCATCCAACACTGAAAAAGCCTACAAAAAGAAAACAAGTTTGCAGGCTTTTTCAACTGCTGTTGAAAAAGCTTGTTTAAAAAAATAAGGGATTCTTATTCAATGTAGTAGCAGAAAGGTTAAGAATCAACCAATATACAGGGCATTTACTTCTTATGCCCTATATATTCCAACCAGCATTTTAGTTAAAATTCTTCCATACAAATTCAGTAGAACTTCAAAAACTTTTCTGTTCAACAGAGATGAAGGTTTATAGACAAATATTTTGTGTATCAATGGAAAACTGGAAGGCTAGCAGCTTATTCTGAGAACAGTGAAAAGACTGAAATCTGATTTCTTTTATGTCACTGTCTTTATCGTCCAACCCCCTTTCCTCTTCTTACCCCGGTATTAACTTCAGCTTCTCTCTACAACACAGTAAGAGACAAAAGTACTGTACTGGCATACAAAAATTTAACAGTTATAATTTTAACCTTCAAAATGATAGCATATAGGAAATATACACATATCAATCTTGTCACTTTATTTCACACAATCTTCTGCTGGGTTCAGAAGTTATTTTTTAAATGTGAGCAGAAGATTCCTCTTAAAGATATATTTTTCATAGTCCTCATTGCCTAACAGAGAGGAAAATTCTGTGCATACATGTATTTGTGCAACTAAATGATTAGTAAAAATACACATATTATGGAATATGGATTTCATTTTGGAACAGGAATTCTATCATTAAATTATTTTGAGTTTCATTAATTCAATTCATTTGCTTAACTGAAAGGCAAATTAATGAAATAGTCAAATTCTTCCTTTTAAACAAGGAGAAAATTAGTAACAAAATACGATTATGGTAAACTTCATTGTCATGTATCATAAGCAGTCATTTTAAACTGGACTTACAGGCAGAACATTATTTTTTGATGGATTGATTTGAAGAGGCTTACTATTTGAATGAAGTTTTTGCACATTTTATTTTACAGTCACACCTTGCTGCTGCAGGCAGGATATTATATTCAACCGGCTACCTATGGAATGGCAGTCACCTGGATTCTGTCCTCCCCACACATCAGGAGACAAGAGCACACGGCTGGTGGAGGTGACCAGCTTGTCATGCAGCAGAGCCCCACTCCGAGGGCTTGTGCTGGCTGGGTCATGGCAGGAGGGGGAGGCAGGGCCAGGGCTGGCAGGACAAGCAGTGCTGAGCGGAGCGCAGGCGCAGTGCCCAGCTGGGACACCGCGGGAATCAGCCCCTCCCTAAGGGACACACAGCCCCATCACACCTCAGTGCGAAGCTTGGCACGACGCTCGCTTCTGTCTTCGTGAGTTGGTACATTAATGAGATGGGAAATCTTTTTCCTGATGAATAATTATTTTGATGCTCGTGGTATTTATCCTCTTAGTCACCTACAACAGGGTTCAAGTAATTAAACTTTATTTAACCTATGTTGCTCGGAAGTCAGTCACTGGAGAAAAGCAATTTGCTGTTTCAACATTCCAGACCTCTGGAGCTAACAGAAGGGTATTGGCCTATGCTCAGAAGTACTTACACCCACTCTGCCCACCAAGTGTTATTCAGACTTAAAAAAGAACACCTCACAATTGAATTGAGTCTCAAACAGATGGAGGGCTCCAGCTCACAACTCCTCTATTGGTACTTTATTTAGTGTAGGGGTTTTTTTTCTTCTTTTGAAGCAAACAGATTTGTAAGTTTACCTTGTCCATACCGATTACATGAACATACAATAATGATGACCTAGAAAAAAATCCTGTCCACCCCATAGTTTAGGGAGCACAGTTAATGAAATGACAATTACAAAGCAACAAATAACATCGTCTCCATTTCCAGCAAGTAAATCAGTAGCTCTGTTCACAACAGGTTTCAAAGACAATTCAACCCCAGGAAAGCCACACATACTTACAAATTATAAAGCATATCAGCCATGTTACTGCGGTAGTACAAGGCATTTCTATAGGCGCTTTCAGCTTCAGAAATCTTGCTCTGGCTCTTGAGAACATTTCCAAGGTTACCCCATGCTGTCAAGAGGAGAAAACAGTATTCAGAAAGAGCTACAATCCAATTACACATGACAGAGTATGCAAGTATCAGGAAGTTTCTCAGGGAGACAAACCCCACAAAGAAACTATTTTTATGGAACAGGAGGGGAGTTTGGTTATTTTTTTTCCCCCAGCCCTCTGGTTCTCTGCATTTTACTGTGAGACTCACATTTCATAGAGGTGATTTACATGCACTCTGCATGCATATAGCTTTCGGGTGGGAAAAGGAAGTTTTTTACAAAAATATTTCTTTAGAAATTACTGTAACAAAGGGAAAGGACCACTTCATTCCACAACAGCTATAAATAAAAATCTCCAGAGTCAAATGTGGAACTGAGGCATCTTTCTAGTTTTAACTTTTTTTTTTTTTTTAAGCCTATTAACTCTAAAGAGCAAGAAAATTTTCCAGAGTAGACACAGTCCTCATTGAAGTACTAAAATTTGATGTATGACACAGGAATTAAAAGAACAGTTAGGTAAGTAACTAGGATTAAAAATATGCCATATGGATATACACATACTACACAGATCACTAAAATGCATTTTTTCCTACTAGAAAAACATTTGGTCCTTTTCCACACAATTTATTACATTTCACAATGTGCTTTTATAGCCCATCTATAAAGGACTTTAGGTAAAAAAAAAATGTTTAAAGCTCCACATGTGTTCCCTTTGCAGTTTTGTTGAGTGGCACAAAAGCTACTTAAAAAAGGAATTGGAACTAACATTTTATGAAAACACTACCTCTGCTACTCAGAATTTAGGAAGCTAATTTAACTGGCATTACAATTACAGTGTGCATGAAGACAAAAAAAAAAAAACATTATGCTTATAAATGCAAAGTTGTTTCATAAAAAAGTTGTACTTTCACACTTTTTTAAATGAAAGAAACCAATGGAAAGATGATGCGTGTCCTTTCCACCAAACACAATATATGTCAGACTATTCCTCCCTCCAGATGCCCTTAAACATTAGCTTAAATAGCAACTAACTCCAATACTTCAGTCAAGCTCCTTTTTTTTCAAGAATTTGCATCAGTTCTGACTAATGCAAAATTTCAAGGTAGTTTTAATATAACACTGCTATGCAGGTTGATAATTGAGAGAGGCTTTTTTTTTTCTTTAGAAGTTGCATCACTTTCAAGCTGCTGTGGTTTGTTGCAGAATCATCCTACCACAGGGATGGAAACAGCAGCAAACACAGAATTTCCTCTGAGCAGAATAAACTACTCATTGCTGGGGGAAAAAATCAATAAATCCATTCAGAATTCATCAAAACCATGTCATTCAACTGAAAACAACATATTCTGTAAATCAAAGAAAGAAAATATATGCAATATATCCATAAGAAAAGAAACTATTGCTTCAGTGAGTCAATTCATTTTAGACTAGTCTTAAATGAGAAATAATTTATCAATATTTATGTATCACTAAATCAAAAAAAAGTCACAAAATGTTCCATCATTTTGAAATACAGCTGCTAAAACTATTCTCAGGTTCACTCAACTTTTACACTTGGCTAGCATATATGAAGAACTCTGAAATTTCCCCATTACTGCTACTTTTCCCTTTTTACACAGAGAAAACACTTCGGTAGTACCAATAAGACTGACTAGCCGGTAGGCATTAACCCTTGGGAGAAAAACACAGACTTATATATGATTTTTAAAAATTATTTGTGAAAATGTGACCTTATTTTTCTTCTGCAGTAAACGAGCATCCAGTTTCCCATAACTGCACTTTTCACAAAATCTACTGGGACTTTTGTTTTCACTCTAATCTCCCATAACAGTGCATTACATCAAATGACCATTTGAACTCTTGATAACAGTCTCCTGCCACACAGTTATTTACTCCCAACCATTCTGAAGCTCAGTAAATGAAAGGATGTATAAAAGGATGATTCAGTTCATCTTTTCATCTGTTAGACTGGAAAGAAACTGTTAACACTGTTCAGTGTATTAGTTTCTCCTCTACACTTCATTTCATGCAATAGGCTCTAATAGTTATCTAAGTTAACATAATTTTGAAGGCAATATTTTAATTTATATTTTGCAAAATAATCTGGGTCAAGTTTTTAATATCAATCAATAATTAATCTACATTATTTAAATTCTAGTTTATTCCATTCAGATTTTTGTCTAAACGTGTAAAATTGTGAATGATTAATCTTATGTGATGCACTAGAAGAAGTGAAAATAGCAGAAAATTGCTAACATAAAACATGATAATCTGACAATTTATAATTAATGGAAACATGAAAACGAAGGTCTTTTCACTTATCCAAACTATATAAACTTGATATAAATATTTACATCTATTTAAATACAGAACTAATTAGAAGAATGATCTAGCTCTGGCTAGTGATAAAGCTACATAGAATATGTGTGGAGATGATACTCATAGACCCTAGAAGATATGAATTGCTAATATGTCAGCAACCACATCTCTTGGGTTTTGGTATCTGAGGAGGAGTAAAAGAGGATGGTGTACATACACAGAGAAGAGGCTACATGAGCTACTCAAGGAATTTCACTCCTGCTTTGTCTTAAGTAATGCAACTAACCATCAGGGGAAAAAAAAAAACAACCCTTCAATTGTTAACTTACATATTTTAATTTTTTTTCTTCAGAACTGTAATAGCATTGGTTCAGCTATGGGAACATTCAGAAATAGAAGCAAGGTTATACCTAAGTAAATCCACATCTTTGTTTAAAGCCCACCCTATGACTCCAACTAAATTCTAGCACTCAACTATTTTCCATCTGTACATAGTAAGGAAAGAAAAATAAATATTCTTAAAAGAAAAAGAAACTAGGTCAGTAATTCTAGAATTTGGAATGGATGTTTATTCCAATTATTCTTTATAAACATTTTTCATATAATATCTATATCAGCTAAATTGCAAAAGGGAACATTTAACATTTAGAAGATACTAAAGTGTACATATATATGCCACATTTTAATCTTTAATTAAAAATTCAAAAATCCCCATATTGAAGACCCTATTTGCACAAGAAAAAAAGGAAGCTGTGAATGAAAGAGCTTTGCAATGTTTACATTTTGCCTGTTGCTTAATTCCTTGTCCACAAATAATGAGACCAAAACAGACCCAGACCTTTAAGAAATAATATTCCATCATAGCATGGGAACAAATGTAACATTCACATCTCACCTACAAAACAGTCAAATTTTACTTAACTGCTTAATTTTCCATAGATCATACTCAATATTAATGGGCACATCTTAAAATTGAATCCATTTCATCACCTTTATCATAAGTCAATTACAAACTGAAGAATATCCTAATGCTTGAGAAGTCCTACATTAGTTACAAATCTTTGCAGGAAAATGAAACTTTTTAAAGGAATTTTGTTCTTCTGTTTGTTGTTTGTTGTTGTTTAAAAAAATAAAAAACGGCACTAAGTAGGAAAATAAATAGTTGTTTAAGTGCTGTAATTTTGGCCATATCAAACTAGACCCCTATTAAACTTTAAATATTGCATTTATGCCACCTTGCAGTGAGAGTGGGTCAAGTTCTCAGGCATTCAATTGCTTTCAAAATGAAAATGAATATAACAAATGTTGGTTTCATGTTTAACATGCTTAACTTCTCAATTACCTCAGTGAAACAGACAATTAAGATTTAATAAGACTGAAAAATACCAGGCTGGTATATAAAACCTTCTCTAAGCACTTTCATTCTGGAAGAGTGAAAGACAGACAACAGCAAAAGAAGAACAACACTGTCTAATCTAATCTGCCTGGATTTAAGAAGCACATTTCAAAGAAAACTAGTAAACTTCCAGCTTGCAACTGAACTATGAAAACAAATGAGAAACAGAAATGAATGTGTACAAACATCTTCATTTAAATGAAATGTTCCCTTTCTACTGAATCAAAGATCATGCTATGCTATTCAGTGAAATGAAGATAATAAAGCAACAGAGGTCACAGAAGAGCAGTCAGATGAGTTAAAAGCATGTATGTTGATTTCTTGATTAAATAAAAAAAAATTAATATCGCAAATCATTAACAAAGATAACCCAAAGTATTAAATTCTGATTCCTACCTGGCACCCTTAATATAATCCATGAAAAATCAGGTAATAATGAAAACTATTTGGAAACTGCCATTCTATTAATATATCTGTTGTCCAAACACTTCTGCTGAAACACAAGGAAGAAAAAATCCAGCTAGAACTGCCTATTAAATCACTCAAATACATCCTGGTAAACATTTAAAAATAGCATAGCAAATAAAAAGAAAATGCTGCCTTTCCTTGTAGGTTATGAAAATGTACTTAAAAACAAATGAAACAAAATGCAAAATACGTAACATTCACTGTTCACATGAAAGTATTCAAGTTTGGTAATACTGTTCTCACCTTATGCTATCAGACTTACTCACACAAGTTAATCCACAAATTGATGAATGCATTAAGGAGCATGAAGTAGATTATTATTTGAGTAAAACAAACTACTTGAACAAAGACTGAAGTATTTAGGGAACAGCTCAGTAATTTGTAATCAACTTGTCAGCAGTTCTAAACTAGAACCTTTACTTCACAGAAAAATGCACATCAAGCCAAGAAAACCTCTATGGAGCTTTACAGATACTTGTGTATTATTTATTATTCTTTAGCTTGTGAAATTAGAAACAGCAGATCCAGTTTGCATTTCCTCTCTTTAGAATTCTTCCACATTTCTTCTGACTTGTCTATGAAAAAGAAGTGAATGCATGACAACTAGAATCTCTATTTTTTCCTTCAATAGTGTTTAAGGATGAAACGATGCTGGTCCAGAAAGAAAAGTCTTCACTTTTTTCTTCAAGGGGGAAACAGTTTCACTAACAGAGGAATGACAGGCTTCCCCAGTAAAACCTCTGAAAGCTCAACTGCACATTCATAAAAACATAATGAAAAGTGTCCAACAGCTAAAACAGTTTTTCTACAATACAGAGTCACCATCACTCACAAAGACAGACAGAAGATCAAATGGATCATGTTTATTAAGTAGTTTGAGAATGGAAAATTTTATGTAAATGCTACAGGTTGCTACTTTCAAAATAGGACAGTTTTTGCATAATTTCTGCATTATGGTTTGTATAAGGCATTTGTATCTTTCCTGTTATTTTAAAGCAATTTTTTTCAAAATACGCAATAAATTCATGCATATAATTTGCAATAATTTTGCTCTGAAAACTTCACCTTTTAATAGAACATTTTGATCAAGTTACTTGCTTTTGCTAACTCAACACAAAATTGCCCAATTCCTTGTTTTCCAAAGGGATAGTGGTTTCTACATAACCATAATTTATGTGTTTAATCCACTTTGTTCATTGATTTTTTTTATATCAAAAAAAAAGTGGGTATGTGGAAATTTTGAGACAGACTGTGTAAGAGATCTATCACCTCTTTTACATAGTCTTATATTTATTAAGGTAGTTATTTAGATCATTTGTTGAACAGTTCATTTGTTGATCAATTGCAGGGCTTTTGTAATGACAGCAGGTAAAAGAAAAACAGAACTGAAAACTATGTTCTCCTTTGAAAGCTATCCAGCAACATGTCAGCATGGGTACTAACCAACTCTCATTTGGCAGACAGCGCTTTGGTTTTGTTTCTCAGTTTCTGAAACCCTGATGCAAATGAATATGAATGCATGTTCATTGCTGTTCTACTGCTGATACACCCCCTTCATCCTCTGTGTTACAGAAAATTAACTCTTCTTCCTCAAAGGATAGCAGTGTGACTCTGGCAGCTCAATGAACCTGAGAGATGAGACTGAGCTGCTGCTAGTGTTCTTTGGCTTCACCATTACCTACCACCCTACAGTCGATCAGGTTCTGCCACAGCCTCCCTCACACTAAAATGATTTTTTGTGAAGAGTATGGTATCAGTCAGAAAACTAAACTGATCCAAGTCAGGGAAAACAATGGGAAAAGGATGACTACAGTACCTTTAACATCTAATCTACTCACTGTTGTGTTCACAGCAGAGCCCAATGACACCTCTGCACAGCTTTGTCAGCTAAGTGGGCACTGCAAGTGTGTGAACACCCTAAGACATTACTGCCACGATGTTGCCATTCCTTGAAACTTCACTATGGTCAGGAACAGAGCTGTGAACAGTGCTGACCTGAAACTCTCATTATGTGAGGAACTGTATTTTTATAGAGGCAATGGATATAAATCATGCAAGAAAATGAAAGGACAAAGGAGCAGAAAAATACAAGTGGACTAAGAGGACATATCTGGGCACCCCAGTCATCTCAGGATGGACCCTGAGGAACTCTTCAAAGCCTCATAGCGACTCATGCAAAGAGGGGACCATGTATTAAATTTGTCAAAATATGTAACGTTCTTAAGAGAAGGCTTCTAAAAAAATTATCTATGATACATTCAAAATTATCACTTATGTCCCAGGTGATGAACTGCAAGCCAGCCTCTTGCAACAATGGCAGGGTGCACTGAAATGTCAGCCCTGGTCCTCCAAGCTAAGATAGATCATTGTGGACTTACTTCCAGAAAAGGGGAATAGTGAGCACAGTGTCCTGGAAACATCCCAGAGGAGCCACAGTGAGAAGAAAATCAGCACTTGACTCTGTCAAACCAAGAGAATCTTCAGATGTGCTCAAACAACGTACATCAGACTTGGCAAAAACAAATTAGTTCATATCCTGGTAGCAGGTTTTTCATAACACTTCAAGTCGTCTGGTTTTGTTTGTTTTGCTTTAAATCACTTAAAAAGCCAAGCCAAGAGTCTGTGAAGCTTTGCCAGCTGATAGATATCCCCATTGTATGGAAATAAAGGTGGCAGGAAGGAAGGTGGGTCATAAAATTACCTCCTTCATTTTTTAGTGAAACTAACTAAAGAAACTACAACTATTAACTAGCATCTTTAATGGTCCATATTCAAAATACCTTCTGTATTTTAAGACCTCAAAGAAAAGTTCAGTGCACTAGAGCATCTAAGGAAAGAGAAGAAAATGGCATTCAGTCATTCTATTTCATGATCTTTTCTGCAATTTAAAACAAAACTATACACAAGCCTCTTGTGCACACTGTAATTGCATCAGCCATCATTCACTTTTTGGATGTAGGAAGATTGGCAATGATGACAGTTCAGGCTTAAGTAATAAAATTCCAACTCCAAATTCCATCCAATTCCAAAGGAGGGGTATTTGAAAGGTAGGAAAATGATGACATGTAATTCATGGCAATAATTTTAAATGAACAGGAATTTTATCAAGTTATTATATTTTGAAAAAAAGGGAAAAAACCAAAACAGTGGGATGATTATCTAATGCACTTAAACATGCTCAGCTTGACAACCAATCCAGATAATCTTATTTTCCTATAATTAAAAGTAACTCTTTACCTTTGAAAAAACCCTCAGGCTAATTCTGCAGAACACACAAATATAGACCAAAGGTCACTCTTTTAATCAAACTGAAAAGTAAAATCTATCATTTTCTGACAAAAAAAAAAAAAAAAAAAA
>VWYO01020468.1:29337-64162 GCA_013400275.1 Rhadina sibilatrix | reverse complement strand
AAAAAAAAAAAAAAAAAAAAAAAACTTATGTCATTTTGCTTGATATGCTACAAAAAGTCATCTTGTCAAAGCTGATTCCTCCTTGACTGGGCCTGTTTGGTTTTTGGTGGGTTTTTTTCCTACACTGTAGTCTTTAGCCCAGATGAGCTTCTTGAATGATTTTGCAGAGCACCTCAGGGAAGAAGACAGGGGAAGATGTTATAGTCTGATTGGCCTATGTCTCAATATCTGATGTTTGTCCCTTTAAAAAAGCCTAACTACTATTTAATAATAGTTTCTTTCCCCCTACACTTTAAGATTTACAGATTAGAGATACTGTTGTACTACACTCCAAGGGGAAAAAACAATAAATCCTCATTTCCAGATCTCCACAGATACATAAAGGAAGAATACCAGGCTTTTTTGTATCCTGCTGAAGAAGAAGCACATCCCACACCGACTTGGGTTTCAGAGGAAATTATAGCACTTCTAAAGAACTGGAAGAGAGAACACTCTTACTGCAGAATAAATTCAGAGTTTGAACTGAACTGTAAACCACTTTCCTTCAGCTTTCCACCATATTTGGCATAACCAGACTGTTCTGCTGAGGGTGGGCTCCCTGTGGCATGCTCAAATGCCCTAAATAACTACGGCTGCTTCCCAAACAACTTACAAATGACCATTCCTTCTACACTGTTTAATCATCCAGAGCAGCACTACCATCCATTTAGAGAGCCCCACACTCTTTTCAGGGATGAGGCTTTTCATTTCATTTTTTCATTCACTTTCAAACAACTCTATGTGGTTCATTGAGCTAACTCTTTTAAAGCTGTGTCCTAGTTCTGGCCATGACAGAGTTAATTTTTTTTTACAGGAGCCAGGCAACTGGTGCCTATAGTCCCAGCCACAGTGGCAGGCTTGGCCAGACCCAAAAGTTAGTCTCCCATTACTTGCAAGATCTCTCTCATTCCAGTCAGGGGAGAAAGAGGGCATTTGGGAGAGTCTGGATGGGGACACTGATTTGGGTAGCAGTATTCCTAAACCACAACAAGCTTTTAAGAGTGGCAGCTATAAAAAGTATTTCCAATTTATTTTAAGAACTTTGAAGAATCCTGTAGATCATTCATCCTTCAAATACTGAAGTTTTTGTTATGAACATAGACACCAAATTTATCATGGTATATCCTGACTAATTCATATATAACAGACTTACATAGCCATGTAATATTATATATTATAAATGTTTTTTTTAATGTGTAATTCTAACCTATGATTTTGTTACCTAAATAATATCATTGCATCTGCCATACAGTAGCTGTTACAAAGGTTCTTACTGGTGGCTGGAAATATTTTACACCATTGAAAGATGATATACCTTAAAGTAATTTCTTCTTTTAAAAGCTAAAGCTGAAAATTATTATAGAAGTCAAGGAAAATGTCCATGCAACATTTAGTTGAAAAAGACTATGTATCAGACTGTTCTGAAAAGGATATTGGGAAAATGGATGATTAGTTATTATTATGTTTCTCTGACAATTTCTAAAAACATTAACTAAAAAGAATGTCAAGAATAACCATAGTGACTATATATTCTGATATATATTTATCAATTGGCTCAGGAGGGATATTATACTGCCATAAATACAGAGTGGTTTTAAATCAACCATGAATTACCAAAAGTTTTTTTTTTTTTAATTCTAATATCTTATGGTAATAGGTAACATGAGCTCCATTCCAGCAAGAAAAATTAGGATTGAATGTGTTTGTTAAAAAACTAAAGAAGAGTTCATTAGCAAAATTAAAACTAACTCATGAATATCTAACTCCAGATGGTATGTTCATATCACTGGTATTTCTTAACAGTGATAATACGCAAAACTTTTAAGTGTACTTATCAGCAGGTTTTATATGTTTAAAATCTGATGTTTTGTACGACAATCTGTGCACTGAAATCACTTTCTCTCTCAAGTCTCTTCTCCCCAAACTCACATTTTCTCTTCAGTGCAATGTTATATTAATCACATCGTTAATTTTATTATTACTGACATTAAATGAGCCAAAGGAAAAAGAAATAACTACTGCACAGAGAAGTATTTTGGGCTGTTGGGCCAAAGATGAGTTGGAGTTTTACTGACAAGCTACATATAAAAAACCTGAATATATGCACCAAAGCACTGAACTGCAATCACAAATGCTTAAACTATTTTTAAACGCCCAGTGTGGCATCTTTTAGGACACACACTGCTATATTTAGGAGGTATAAAAAATGTGTAGGGAACAACAAGCTGTTTGTCAGAGCAGTAGCTATTGAAAGCTGTAAAGGTATTAGAGGAGATCTTGTCAGCATAATGTAAGCTCTTTATAATAAGCATATTTGAAGAATGCTGTAGCTTAAAATATTTCATCTCCTTTGGTTTCCAGTAATCGGTAGTGATACAAAAATAATAATAATGGAAAATAATGTTGTATTGCATCTTTTTTGTTTGTGGGAAATATGGCTTCTCTACCTAGTTTAGTATAAAGTATGGTAACTGTTTTTCCTCACTGAACTGTCAGCTGAATTTTCAGTTAAGCATCCACTTTGTGCAGCAAGTCAACTATTTCCTGGAAGGATCCTCAAAGCCTACTTTCAAATGTAATGGCACCAGGAAACTAAAATTTCATCAGTAAATATGACCAAGCAACTAATACCTCTGTGGCAGTCTAGCAGATTAAGCCTCTCTATTTTCTACTTCTTTAATCAATGTCAGTGTACCAGGTATGGGAAATACAGCATAATGATCTTTGATGTTCAGATGTGGGCTGCAAGGTATGAAATGGCCCAGAGAAAGATTATGCTTTTTGAAGCTTATTTTTTGTACCACAGGGAAAACTAGAGTAATTGAGGCATAATAAGCACAATTATTTCACGTGTCATTACAATTTTATATTAAATACAAGGTAATCATCACCACAGAATGACCCTCAGTCTAACTGAAAAAGATGTGACAGCTATCACCCACTTTTAATTTTTTTGTTTTTACATTTTGAGAGGCTTCCTTTGCTATAAAAGAACATTCAGATAATGAGAATGGTTTCATATCAGTTGGGCTGCTCATTAAATTGAAGGCAGAAGAGAGAAACACTTGTGTCTTTCCCTCCCTATGGTCAAAACATGCATATACCCACTTCAGAATCTATAAATATAAAATATGCAAGTCGGTCTTGTATATTTCTCCCTCAAGTGCTGACAAACTGCAACAAAGTACTGCTTGTATCACTTTAAAGTTATTTGAAATACTAGTCATAAGCAAAACAGCAGAACAAGACCAGTAAAGATGCACCTAAGGCATCCCAAGTCTTCACCAGGACTCCCTCAACAAAGGGATGGCAGCTGCCTGCCACACAGTGAGGCAGCCAGGAAAGCTGGCACACACAGGGTAGTTTGGAGGCAGCTTCACCACCTTCTTCTCACTTGACTCTCCCACGGTGCATTTTCAGGTTTTTTTAAGAAATAATCCTTGCCACATGCTTTTGAGTATTTTTTCCACATTGTCAGAGCTTGACAAAAACAGCCTGGAGAAATGTAAACTGCAGAAAGGCTCTGGCTGCCTGCAGGAGTAGTGGCTTTCTCACATTACTCTGCACTGCCTGTAGGGTACCCCTGAAGGGACCAGAAGAAAGTACCAGTCAGGTGATTAGCACCCACTTCTTCACTGAGGACTGAAGATGGAGAAGCTGCGGAATATGTTTGCCTGTAAGTCCCACAGCAGCAGAAGACATTATCATCTTACACATATTACAACACAGAGGATCTGATAATAAACCGTCACCAAATGAGCCAACTCCGTTTCCAAAGCAGTTCAGTCACATTAGTACACAAATGCACCCACGCTAAAGGCTTGCCCTGCAAATGCCCTTATGACTACAGCACATCAGCTCAGTGTTGCACAGCATTCAGCCATCAGTGGCATTCATCCTGCTAGCCCAGAATACAGATGTATCTGGAACAAAACACTCATCTTTTTGCCTTAGTAAAGCTGGTCTTCACAGATCCCTATTTCTTTATCGGTTTCCACACTGTCAGTTTTTCAAGGGATACCTCATTGCTTTTTAGATTATGATAGAAGCAGCTTTTGTTCAGAAGAAGCTCTTTGCAGGAGCTGAGAGAAAAAGCAGAACTATCAGGGAAAATGATCCTGCCACTCCACAATTTTCAGAAGTAAGAAAATACTATTAAGGAGACACTTTCTACGAGTTGAGGAAAGCAGAGAAATGAGGAGAGACAGCCTCTTCTTAGTAGCCTAAAAATAAGGAAAACACTTCTCCACTCTACCATTTGACTGAGCAGCCCATTGTTCCACTCTCTGAACAGCCTATTTAGCACTAGCATTCATAAAACTAGAAAAAAGAGGCAAACAAAAAAAAATTGTTTTTCCTATGCCAACCTCATTTAATTACCGAAGAGTAGTTTGAATTGTTGATCTCCTAATGCATTGGCAGGATTGGCAGCCAGTCTAGTCCAGTCAGGCTTGCCTGACTATATGAGAAATAGAAAATAAAATTAGCATAGTCAAAGCCAGGGATAATCTTAGAAATAGTCACAATAATGAATAGAGTTGGGTGACAGGTCACATTAGCTAGGGGTTTTTTATACCCAGTCTTGTTACAATGTGTGTGGGCTAGTAAATATTCAGCAGAAGTTTAATAGGATATTTTAAGCAGATTTATTTAAGTCAGCTCAGTCATTCTATATCATCGCATTGACATACTGTCTTTACTTTTACACATCTTACAAGACGCTTAATGTCAGCTTATACACCAAGAAACCAGAAGACCATATACACACAAATCTGTGCATACTGAGATGTGCATGATGAAAATAGCTCATCCTGTCTCCTGGGAGCATAATACCCAGTAGTCTAATTTCCAGACAATGCTGCAGCCAATCCTACTATTGGGCAAAAACTAGGATAGGATTTTTTTGATCACAAAATTGGCTCATTGCAAGCAGACAACTATTAATGTCTGCAGATCTTCACAAGGACAGAAATGGAACACGCATTAACTAATCAAGTGCATACACACTTTTCTTTCCAAGGAATTCCAGTGTTTTAATACAAGCTTTATACTGTCACTAAACTTTTAAGTCTCCGAGCTTCATATAATCACTCTAGTGTGCTGTCTCTCTGTTCAGTTACTTCATTTCTTATTCTCCTGTGCTAGTTTTGAAAAAAAAAAAAAAAAGTAAAACAAATGGGATGTGCTTGTTCACAATTAAAAGAAGTCACTTACCGCAGCAACAAGTTTAGTAATTTTCCTAGGGTGAGAAAGTATATGAAGAAGAGTTACAAAATCACACTGACAAACTACTACAATGCTGCTTTGCTAGGCATTTTATCTGCCAAATCTACTTTTTAACTCCCTATCAGTTCACAGTAACCACCTGCATTTGCCTCTTACTATCACAGCTTTTAGACTATGGCATAATGTAACTGTCTAACCAAAATGCACAACTCTATCACTAATGACTTTGAATCATGTAACAGGTTTCTGAGCAGAGAACTGAAAAAACTCGAGTATTCAACTGCTGTCAAATTTTTCTTTCACAAACAGGCAAAGCAATCAACTAATCCCTTCTCACTTCTGATGAACTGTGAATGAGGAAGGCTTAGTCAATGTTTACATTGCACTCACAGGTGATATTTTGAACAGATAAACTTGCATGTGTGCCAAGAGCAGTACAGCCAGGCAGCATGGAGCTCAGGATCCAAGCTGGATCTGCCATACATGCTTGAAACCACAAAGCCACAGCTAAACATTGTTACTGATACCTACATTAGCAGGTTTACTGCCTGTTTGCATATGTTTACACTAGCTGTGGTCACATCTCATTACAGCATAGATATAACCTTTGAGACTGGCTGGGCAATGTTACAAATAGCTGATATTTTTACAGGAACAGGAAGGTATAAGTATTTGACAATAACTCTTTACAGTACTCGTAGGCAGGGGGAACTACAGTCATTTCCTAGGCTGAATTATATGACTTCATTTCCTCATTTTTATTATGTAGTATTGACATTATTTGCATCAGACGAAATAAAGGAACAGCACTTCACTGATGCTGTCCTTGACTATTTCTTTTATTTTCTAATCACAGAAAACAGAACATTTGGTAAACTAACGCAAAATCTTCATTAGCATGCTATATACCAGATTCCAAATTACCCTGCTGGAAAAACACCAGGGTGGTTTCTATAATACTAATAATGCATCTTTAATTTCAAAATACAGAACTAATACCACTGAAAAAGAAAGTATCTTCTTACCTTAGGGTCTCCTTTTCTCCATGCTAATGCCAAACCGGTAACACCTAATCAAAACACATTCCTGCCTTTCCCCATTTTTTACTAATGCACATACCACTGCAACTTGAAATGATATTTCTTAAAGTATCCTCTTTAGATGTAGCTAGTAAAATCAGACAATTCAAAGGCAAAGACAGGAATAAATAAAGCATTCATCATAAAAAGCAAAATTTACCTTTAGCAGGGTTTACTTTTATCCCTGACCTATACAGCATCTCCTCATTCTGCCAGTCCCCATTCCTGACAACAGTCTTGAGTCCATAGAAAACAATTAATGCAGCAGTGGAACAAAAAACCAAGTTCTTCAGAAAGCGCTTTTGAGCTTTGACATAAAGGGCCCTGACACCTACTGTAACCAGCAGGCAGAAGCCCATACTAGGAACATACAGCACACGCTCTGCTATTACAAAGCCAACATAGAAAAACAGGTTTGTGGCAGGGACGAAGGGCACTATTAACAAAGAGAGAGACAGAATGACAATGTTCTCGGTTGAAGGAAGCTGCAGTTTCTGAATTTCATGCTTTTTTAGGCCATTCTCTTCTTTTGACACAAAGTTTGACTTCACCTCCAGTGTCTTGTACTCCATCTCTGGGTGGCAGCTATGCCCATTAGCATTTTGCTTGCCATTCATTACAGTTTTCCCATTGCATTCTCTCTCATTGCTGGAGCCCTTCAAGCTGAAGTAGGCAAGGAGGAGGAGTCCTGCATAGAAGGCCACAGTGTGTAGATTCCTCCAGTCACTGACTGCTTTAAGAAGAGGCACAGCATCCATAGACCAGTCAAAGCTGAGGGTATCGGGGCACAGCAACAGCCAGAGGTTCTTGGTTGGCAAATAAAAGAAGGTCAGGGTACGTGTGAGAAAACTGTCTGAGTCAGCTGCTGGATTGTCAGAATTAGAAAAACTTGGGGGCTTGTTGCCCATCCAGTATAAGCGAACACCCAGCAGTGCAGTTCCCCAGGAGGTCAATAAACCAATGCTGAAGAACAGGGTCATATTCTTTCTCTGAAAAAAAAAAATAATAGCATAAATCAACACTAGGTATTTAGCTGTGTAAATTATATACAAAAAAAGAACCAAAAAAAAACTTGATAGAATTATTTTTCAGTATTGGAAACAAACACAATAGATCTGCATCTCTGACATTTGGATCATGCCATGTTGGAGTACATTATTGTTGACTATAGATTAAAGGAACTGGCTCTTTCATTTAAGCTGTATCAAGAATGCATCAGAGTCAAGCCTTCAGATATTTTAGGGCTGTCAGTCCTTGCTTAAGATTTAGTTGTGTAATGCTCTGTAAACTCTCATTTTAGAAGAATTTATGGAATCTTACATTAGTTCCTACATAATCTTCCTAATCCCTTCTCTATTTCTGGCTGTGACCAAAACACCAGTTTGCCTTAGCTAGACTTAAAGTCTAAAGGATGTTCCAGTTCCATTTTCCTTAATCAAAACCTCTCCTGAGGCATTTCACTAGAGAACTGATTAAAATTTCCAAGAAAGCAAGAGAGGAAAATGGACACAGATTCCGTATTTAGGTCTTCTAGCTCCTACCTATACAGTGATCACTTGGAGCCTTCAGATCTACCTACTACTGAAAGTCTCACTTCATTTTCCATAAAACACAAAAAGCTTTTGTGTTAAGTTCATCTCAGTATAAAGAAGGGCTTCTTTACATTGCAAGTGGCACAGCACTGGAACAGGCTGCTCAGGGATGTTGCAGATTCTTGTTCTCTGGAGAGATTCAAAACTCACCTGGATTTGTTCCTCTACAGCCTGCTCTAGGTGACCCTGCCTTGGCAGGGGAATTTGACCTGGATGATCTCCAGAGGTCCCTTCCAACCCTAAAGACTCCATGATTCTGTGATCTCAGAGCCAAACAACACACTGGGGTTTTTCCTCAAGCACACCATAATAAGTGCTCCAAAACCTTTCACATCTTCATATGCATCTAAATAACACTATGGGAAGCAGGCAGCTGACTCCACCTACCAATATCATCATGCTAGCAACTTGAAAAATTTGCATATATTTATGGAATAACTGAACATTTTCCAGAAGGAGCTGCTTCTTGGGTAAGTTCTGCTCTCGATTACATGGGCACCCTAAATTACAGCTGGTTTACATTACTCTCTCTCTATGTAGAAGCTAAAATATATGTATTTTTATATTTCAATTTCTCAGATGCCTTTTGTAAGGAAAGAAAAAAAAAAAACCTATCTGCCAACTAGTTCCAGATACAGAAAAAGTGCTTTGGTAATCTTTTCCCCGTTACTAGAAAGAATTATTTGTCAATCATTTTTCATTTTATTAGGTTTGTTTTTTCCATCTCACACTACACATTCTTGGGATGATTATTCAATGTTTACTTAGTTATTCAGACGCAGAACCTCAGAGTAGAATGTTTTATCTTATTTTTACAAAACAACTCATTTTTCTCCTTTGTGGGTGGGATCAACCCTTGATATCATGAATTACAGATGATTGCTCCATTTTAGGTGAATTGCTAATAGTTTTCTACAGTCTACTGATGTTCTACTAAGAAGACACAATCTAGTAATGATAATTTATTGTTTAATCTTATAAGATATCAGGAAGAAATTTATACCTTTTCACATTTCTATAGAGTTTCTCCACTATAGTGAAGTTTAAAATATTAAACATTCAATTCATTCATTCAGTTATGCTACATTATGGAATTTAATGGAGGCATTAGTAGGGAACAAACAAATTTGTAATGGAAACATTCATTCACTTGGATTGCGAATGTCTAAAAATGCTGCCACTTTTTATACATAAAACAAAGCCTGGGTCCAGATTTAATTTGCCATATTAATATCAGCTTGATATACTAGCTTTTTACATCCTGGATAATCCACAATGTTTTGGTAATATAGCAATCAAAACCCTCATCTACACATCATGATAACTACATTCCCCAGGAAACCTATTAGAACAACTTACTTTTACTTGTAGGCTGGATAATACTCACAACTCACTTCACATGTGATTTTATTCATGCCTGCCAAAATTATTTAAATGCTTTTAATGTTATAAAGCTGTGTAAACTGGTTATCACTGAAACCCCCAACTAAGTTTATATTTGGAATAAAAAGATTATTCAGATTTCATGGATTTGCATATATGTCCTCGCAGTAAAACCTCATGTCCTCGGTTCAACTTGTTCTTTCATTCTCATCATATTTTTCTACATGAATTTTTTTCTGCTCCACCCCCCCCACCACCCCCGGCTCAATAATTTTCAAACTCATTTCCTTCAAACATACATATAAACAACTCTCAAATGTTAAATATGACCATTTTCTGTTTCATACATCCTTCTTATGAATCTCCTATGAAGAGGCTGCTAAGGCAGAAAGAAGCTGGGAAGTGAAAGATGGTCTTTTTCGTTTGAGTTAGAAACAAGTTTTTCTGGAAGGCTATATACCACTTCAAAGATTAAGACATCCTAAATACTAAGGAAGTGAAACTTGATTAACAGATGAAAACTGAGCTTTCATGGACTGATTAGGCTGCTTTGTTATTTTGTTAATATTTACTTAACAACTGGAAGAAAATCTCACTTTTCTGAAGTCCTAACTATTGCACTTTTCAATTAAATGTCAAGAAAGTTCACATTACAAAGTTCTCTGACAAAAGCATGTGAGAGCAGATATGCTATTCCTCATGGATAATAGTGAAACCTAAAATTTTCAGATCGTCCTCATACATTAACCAAATACTAACAATTAGAAGTTTGCCTGTTGCTCCTATCCCAAAACTGTTAACAATCTGTAGCTCAGAGCTTATCAGTCTTTACTGCTGCAGTAACTATATGCAGTCTCTATTTTAAGCTTTACATTTAAGGTCTGTAATATCTGTATGCTCACACTTGTACGTTTTACAAAGAACACAGATTATCCATATACAGGTTTGTGTGCCATGCTGTAACAAAACTTTTTTTACTATTTTTAAGCATTTTACATTATTTTCAAATGAAGTATCTAAGCATTCACTCATAGAGCTCAGAAATATGTGAGTGGGTTTACCACTCCAGCATACCAATTTATCATGCTGTAAGGCACTAGTCAAGTGGAGACTGAGCTCTGGTAGATTCTTCAACTCAGTTAACTGACCACAGGAGTGAAGTGCAAATTTCCTGTTGCTGCCTCACACACAAATGGTTTGCATTCTTCCCCAGATTTCATACATGGATCTTTTAAATAACCAGTAGCTATACAACCTTTTAAAATTAACTACATATTAAGTACAGTCAGCAATAACCTGTGTAACACTGACATGCCATTGTGAATTTTCAGATTTCAGAGGAGGCTCAGTCTAGAGACAATAAAAATTTGTCCCTAATACTTAAGCATCTGACACAACAATTTAAAGTAGGATGCCTTTTTCCTTTTTTTTTTTTTTTTAGTTTTTAATTTTCAAATTTCACAGATATCATTGGCCTAGAAGAGAAAGACAAACTCATTCCCCATTTTTTCCTCTCAACATTCACGACTTTTGCATAGCTCTTATCCCTCTGTGCTAATATAGTCACAGATAATGAGAAAGGTTTAGCACACATTTTGGCTTTACTTTCTTTAAGGCTTTGGAAGAAAATCATTCCAGCAATTTATTAAAATTGAATAATATAGCCAGTTCCCCAGTAGACTTTTGCCTGCAAAGGAAGTGCTTTCAAATGAATTGTGCTCAGACAAGCACTTTCACTAGCAACTCTTCTTCTGAGCCTCCTGACAGTTTGTGCTACTCTGATCTGATTGTGTACATTCAGTGCAGCCCAGGAGCAGAAGAGATTCTCTGTAATGCTTGGCAGAAAGGATTTGGATTACTATACTCATGAGTCCTAATCCAGCCCATCTGCCATATGTTTTGACACCCCCATAAATCCTCCAGCCTTTCATAAGTAGCCGTTTTCATCTGAGGAAAAAAATGAGCACTGATTTAGATGAGATTTAACATGTCTCCTGCCTGCTAACAGGCAAGTACCACCACTGCAATTTTAATACAGTCTTTGTGACTGTAGAAACCTTTTTCATCACCCTACCAAAATCCATCTGCATGACCCACCCACATTGCACATTTCCCGTGCATTAAATCCTAATTCCTCACTTCATTACATTGTCCTTAAATAAGGCATTGCAGCAGATTTCTTAATTGGCCCGCCACTGCCAAAACTCAGCCATCACCGAAGTGGTATCCAAAGCATTTTCAAATGACACTGTTCTTTTAACCTCACATTGTCTATTTCAACAAGCAGCATTAAATATGGAACATGATTGAGACAGTTCAGATATCAAAATCATCACACACAAAATATTATTCTTAGTACTCAGGAAATGCAGAGATGAAAGAAGATATGTCATCAGGCATTACTCACAGGAATTTCTTTTCCAAATTAGAGTTCCTTAAATATATGTTGGCTTGAAAACTGAGACTTTCAAAAGTAGTAAAATGTGCCAGATCCCTAGCCTGACAGTATCTTCTTCCCACAGTAGGCAGAGGTTCCTAGATAACAGATCAGCCAAGCTGAAGCCAAACTACCGTACAAAACATATCCCCACCTGGAATGAAGCTATTTGCTACAACCCCTGCTGGGTCACAGTACTGCGACAGAAGTGGCCTTTAACACTGCCTGATCACCTGCCCAGTTTGCTCCTGCTTGCATGATGCACTAAAAGAGGTTTACTCATTTTCAATGGTGATGCAACAACTGACCTAAAGCTGTGTTTTTCCTCAGAGTTGGAACTTTGTCAACAGCTTGTCCAATATTGGGACCAACTGTGCATATTTAATGACATTTACTTCTAGTGTTAGGACCCCACACAATTCTTCTCCAACAAGGAAGTCAGTGCATTCACAAAACAGCTAAAGATTATTTGTATGTACTTTTATTGTAATTAGCCTATAGCACAAGTAAAATAGTCCTTATTACAACTGACTTGCCTTACGTTAATTTGAGCTATAAATACTGGCATTTAAAATTGCCAAAGTCTTACTCTAAAATCCTTCATTCTTTAATATGATTTTTCAATTACCAAAACAACAACAACAACAAATCCAAAACCACAAAGACTCTAAACTCTCCAATGTAAAATAGTTTTAAGGACTACAGGGGAAAAGATAGACTACATTAAGATCAGAAACTGCATGAATGACTGGAGATAATAGTCAAGAGCAGAAGGACTTGATATGGACAGGAGAACAGAACAATAAAGCCTTGGAGAAGTAGATAAAAGATGTAACAGGCAAACAGAAGTCATTCAAAACACAAGCAGGATGCCAGCTCAGCTCTGCAAGGCTGACAAGGCAAAACAGTATCACATTCAAAAGTGGGAGTCAAGGAACAGCCACCTGAAAAGGACACCGGACACTGAAGACCACTAAAGAGGACCCTAAAGAAACATAAAAGGACTGTGACAAGGGCTGTGACTATGTAAATAAAGTAAAAGATATATATCAAGCAAGTGGAGATAATGATATGTAATTAGTGTATGATAAGAATTCTGTTTACCCAACACTCAAGGTACTTGATTAGTGGAAGGATCCTCCAAATGCCCAGAGCTGCAATAAAGAATGCCTGCTTTGTAATACTCAAATCTGCATTAGAAAGTTTATGTTTGGCCAATTTCAGTATAAAAATAAAGTGGCTTGATAAATCTTTTCTCATGATCACTGCAAGGAAAGGCTTTCTCTAAGTCCACATAGCTAAAGGCTGTATGACAATGGTGATGCTATGGATATCTGCCCAGAGTTACTCCATCTATCTGCAGCAGCAAGAACTTTATACAGCGGATAGAAACCCAGTGGGACCCAAAGACATTCTTGCACTGCCAGACTGCTCAGGGATGCTGTCCAGCACTACTGCTACCACCACACAGGTAGGCAGGTGGTCCTCATACCTGCATTTCATATAACAAGTACTGCCTCATCCAGAGGTTTTGCAGTGAAGGAAGAGTGCTGCTGCATTTCCCATGCTAGACAAAACACTGAGCTCACTGAACACATACATAGGTTGTAAGGCAGAACTGGAGTTCAAAATTATTTTGAAACAACAGAGAAATGTTCAGAAAAAGACTTGTATAAAAGGCAGGGGCAACACTGTTTGCTTAAAGGTACACAAGTATGAGAAGTGCAGCAAGTAATTGGCTCATCTTCAGAGAAGCATAAGGGATCATCACAGATCACAAACAACTCTTTTAAACCACTGCTAGAAGGGTAAACTCTGAACTGAGGCTACACATGAAAGCACGCCCTCCAAGATACATAAAGTAATCCTTCCACTCTTCTCAATACTAATAAATCCTAAAAGGATCTGGTTCCAATACAAATCTTTGAGAAATAAAACAAGGAACTGGATAGAGCAACATGACAGAGTAATTCGTTTAAGTTCAAAGGTAACCAAAGGAAGATTCCAGCTGTGTAAAATGGAACCTGTTTGTTTCTGCCACTGCCACACGGACTATAAGGACGCAGGTCAGTCTCATAGATGAGTGGCATAGCTGAGGTGTGGAGCACAGTTCAGCACTACACCTGAGCAAATGGATCAGGAGGGCTGCAGGGCCCCAAGGAGAAAGGAAGCCCTGCCCCAGTCTCGCTGGGAACACAAAGGCTGTACCTGCTATACAGCTGGCCCATCCTCTTGAGTAACAAATCAACAAGAAAATGAGTACCAATGGCTAAGGTTCACGATATAATTTGTATCTCCTTCATCACATTAAGTAAATCTGACCTGACAATGCATTTCACTAAAGCTCTGCTTATTTGAATGGATAGATATGGAGTTTTTCTTGTAACAGTTTTTTCTCCTCTTCTATACAATGTACTGCCACGCTTAAGAAAAACAAACAAACAAACAAACCCCAAACCAACAAACTCACAACAAACAAACAAACAAAGTATAAAATGGCTCCTAAGAGCACAGACCACAATCCTACCAACCTAACACAAAAAACTGAAAAGACACATTTCATGTTTCCTACATTAATAAGAAGGCAATAAAGGAAAATTCAAGCCTATGAGGTGGTTTAATATGCAGTGGGAGAAAAACACACACTGTTAGAATGCAAATAGACACATACTGACCAATGGATTTTATGAACAAAAATGTTATTAAATCCTAGATTAAGCCTCTGGCAATGACTAAGCAACTTCACCAACCCAGTAGAAGAACAATAACCAGTTTCTGCACATGGAATAAATAGCAAGTTGGCTCTAGGTTGACCGAACAACCTCTCTAGGTGTAACAGAAGTCTATCAGCTGGAAGCCCATCAAGCTACAGCAGGCAGTTGCTAAAGTGGATAACAGGATTCTAGAGTGGATCATGGAAAAACAACCAGCATCTAACGTGGTTTTTTTTGTTTTTCTCTTTGCCTACTGAAAAAAAAAAAAAAATAATGTGTTTTGTTTTACTTGTACTTTTAAAATGTGTCAGAAGAACAAGCAGTAGTCTTGAAACTATACTCCTAACAAAGAAAATACGTTACATTTTTGAACATTTAATTGTAATTCTTCTAGTAAAGCTTAAAAACCTACAACATTTCCAAGAGAAACACAAGTAGTATTGAAAGCCCATGCAAAACACAGAACCTGTTTATTAACTCATAAGGCATACTATTAAGAAAGATTCATTTAAGAACAAGCAGACACTTATTTCCTTAAAAAAATTAAAGCTGATTTTTGTGCAGGTTTTTTTTTATTTTCAGATCTAGCAGTTTAACAAGATAAGGAAAAGACTGTTAAGTAACTCAGAACCTATCAGTGGGACAAACTGAATACAGGCTAGTTGTAACTAAAAAGTTGTTTAAAAAAACACCTTCCTTCTACACCCACAGAATACATTTATTTATGAGAAGGCACCATATGATGGCCAAAAGACACTCCCAAGTAGATAAGATTATGTTTGAAGACAGTACCCTTTAGAAGTAGGAATAAATTTCACAGTATCAGCTACTTGCTGGACATTTATTTCACAGGCAGTGCTAATTATAAATAGCAATGAAGGACATCTCCTGCAGTCTGGATGCCATCTCTGTTTAATTACTCATTTTTCTATGCCCCACTAGGATCATAGTTCAAAAAATGAAAAGCACGAAGAACTGGAGAAGCTAAAGGCAACACAGCAATGACTAAGAGTCTTGGAAAGCCTTAACCAAAGTGACTTAGGCTGGGAACGACATACCTTCAAGATTCAAAATCCACCAGCAGCAGATGAAAGCTAATTCAAAAAGAATGCTGACAAATAGTAGGTCACCACCACTGATGAAAAGCTTTGTTCCCAGGTGTACTGACAAGAACTACTCTCAAACTCCTAGTCAAAACAAGCAGTCTGAAGCACATCCAAATGCCTCCTTTCTCACCTAACCAAGTCTTGCCTCCACATAGCTAACCACAGAGCTATGAAGCACTAGCAATTAAATTCTGGATACACGTGCTTGAAAGTTTGAAGAGTAAGCACTGGAGTAAAACAACACCACCAAAACTAAAAAAAAAAACAACAAAAAAAACCAAAAACCACAAAAAAAAAACCACCCACCAAAACCCAACCAATCAAAAAAACCCAAACAAGTGAACAAACAACACCTCATAAAAGAAATTTAAAAAACAACCTCTGTAAGACCTGACTAGTTAGTACTGCAATCTTGAAAAACAAGACTGGGAAAACTACCATTTTAATAAGAACTTAATTTGTTCTCCTTTTTCATTAGATTGCAAGCTTTTTAATAGAATTGGTTATGGTCAAAGACTAATTTAAAGAAGAGAGAGCTTGGTGTTTTCTATGTTAATTACTGGGGAAGCTTTTTGTATTCATTCCCTATGGAATACACTAAACAGAAATGGGAATGAAAACCTATCAGAAAATGAATAGAGAAAACAAATTAAACTTTCTGCAGCAAACATTCTTGGATAACTACCTAAGTAATTACTGCTCAATGATAGCAAAGAGTGTTGCAAAGATATCACAGGAGTAAAATGCTCAAATATAAGAACATTTAGCCAATAATTAAAACTGCAAACATTTCAACCAAAAATTTCCTCAAAAGTATGTTTGATAAAAGTAACAGAATACACCTTGAATGGGATGTCCTCTACTTTGTTTCCCAATACATGAAATATGACGAAAACAATAGAAAAAACATTGGTGTTAATTTCTTTCTCCCCTTAAGCTAGGGATCCTTTTAAGATGTATTTAAAAGGATATTTAAGGATAGGTTTTTAAAAATACAAACTGCATTACTAGAGTCTCAATCAGAGACAGAGCAGAAGGCAAAGCATTTACTGACCTCCGTATTACAAAACCAAATCTTCAATAATTCAAATAAAGAGAGATTAAAAATGGTGAATGGAATATGGATGACAAATCTTACTTTACATGGAATGTTGTTATTCTCCATTAAGCTAATGTGAAGAAATGAGGCAGTTAGTAGCAATCTCCTGTGAACCAACACGAAAATACTTCTCAGCCATTAAGTGGTGAAATATTTAAAAGGTCAGTTACTGGTACTGTAAGAGGTGTGTTGAAACCCATAACCGATTACAATAAACTTACCTGAAAGCCTGCACAGTTATCTTGTTTAACTTAAAAAAGATCTTAATATTTCCTCTGAGGTAATGATCTGAGGTCAAATGAATCTAACCTGTAAAACAATCCAGCTTCTCTGAAGGAAATGAAAAATTGCATACTCTTTCAGAAGAAAGGAAGAAATTTATTTTTTCTTAAACACATTCAGTATCATTATCAAAACCTTTGTTTTAAATAAATTTCTCATTTTTTATAGACAAAATAGAAGAATAAAAAGAAGGGCAAACAGAAATCATGTTGCCTGCATGTTCTCATCCACATCTACACACACAAACACACAGAGTTTGTGTAATTCCTTGGTAATTCCTGGTTTGTCCAGTTCCAATGCATTACAAACATGTTTTGGGCATCGAGGACATAAATGCTACAGTCTTTCCTTAGCGTGGCTCTGGTGCAAACAGCCAGCTATTATTAAATTTATTCCAGTCTCACTAATGAGTGGAGTTTGGAAGTGCAGTATTTTTGAGCCATAAAGAGATGATTTATAATGAGAAGTCACTCAGTAGGAAAGCTAAAGTACAGCAGTGCTCTTTGCAAGTTATCATAACAGAAAGCAATTTAATGAGTGTGGGTTTCTTCAAGAATTCAGAAAAGGCAAGATTTGGAATAGGATGTGTTACATTATGCAAACATCCACATCACTGAACATTGCTGCTACAGTTAAAACCACCAAAAGAAAAATCCTCAAAGTTGTTCTTATCTTGAGTTTTTGGCTCATTTTTTAACAAATTCTTTCAAATGTAAAACACGGATTTGTAGAGATTAGCAGATAGACACAATTCAGTATTTTAAAATTTAATAAAG
Organism: Rhadina sibilatrix; assembly: GCA_013400275.1. Lineage (NCBI taxonomy): Eukaryota > Metazoa > Chordata > Aves > Passeriformes > Phylloscopidae > Rhadina > Rhadina sibilatrix. The sequence continues at coordinate 46,429 of VWYO01020468.1, read as the reverse complement.
TTCAAGGAACTAAACTAGGTGGCCTAAGGTCAGGCACTCCACAGAGCAAACAAGAAAAAAAATGTGTCCTGAAGCAAGACATTGTTTGGCAAAGGCACAATGAAAGAGCAGAGAGATACCCTACCCAGCAAGCTCAGGAGAGGCCTGAGTTACCCGCGGTTCCCCACGCTGTACAGCACTCTCCCCTGCTGGGGAGCACTAAGGGTGCTGATGACTCAAATTCAGTTACACACAAACCTGAAGCCTCCCCTTAATCCACCTCCAGATCAAAGCTACATCCAGCCTCCAACAACTATTTAAAAATAAATGCATTTTCAGTAAACTATATGCCATAATCTTTATGCATGTGACGGGGACAAAAGGGCTTTGCATGCTAGAAATTATCCACCTTGGTTTTTGATTAAATTATTGACTTTGCTAAGGAAGGATGCCAGAAAGAAGGTGAGAAGAAGACATACTGTGGAGCACAATATGCCAGAATTCTTAAAATCAAAATGTAGGCATAACTGATTCAGGTTGCATTTTTCTAATGAGTACATTTAGACTGTGGCTTCTTGACAACAGAAGAATTTAAACAGTGAATATGCCGTGGGAACTTTTTTATTTTTTCCTATTGTTTCCAGAGTGATTTGTTCCTTGTGCAGAGTGACATTGGGTCAGCCCTGTGGAGGGAACAGTGTATAAAAGTGGGAAGCTAAAGAAAGTGGTTAACTTTGTTAAGCCATGACTGCTACTAAGATGCGTATCAAAATGTGACTTCCAAAAATATCACTAGGACAACTGCAATCTTCCATGCATGGTAAAAAACCCACACACCCATCCCTGCTTCTTCAGCAAAGTGAGACTTGTAATAGAAATACTTATCTGAGAACAGTTATAACTGTTACACCTGAAGAAGTAACATTTCATTTTTCTAAGGCTTGAAAACTAAAAAAGTTCTACTGTACAGAAGATACACAGTCTACATTACAACGAGAAGTCCTCGAGCTATCATGCACAAAGAAGAATTACATGGCCACAAAATTCCCTCTCACCTGACAGTCTTAAATATTCATTCCACCAGATGCTTGTTTTCAGGGCCACTACACAGGTTACCTAGATGTCATGACAGTAAAGGTCCAAATTTCTGAATCCTTCAGAAAGCTGTGACAGATTTCCTTGTCCCTTGGAAGCATGCACATCTTCAGCCTCATGAGAATCCTCAGATAGTAGGATGAACTTCACTGCTGTGTTTGTCTGCAGTTCAAACCATTTGCCCAACCCACAGACCCTTCATCAGCTCATCATTCTCCTATCAAAATCACCTTAAGGCTTCCTATAAAACCTTCTTCATCTATACCTCATACATGGTAGTTACACTCAAATCACTCCAAAAAGTGAAAATTCTTCAAAATTTTTCTGTAATTACCATGACAAAATGAATGTGATAACAGATCAAGCTGATGTTTTTGTCACCAGCTCTGACACAGATATGCTGAATGATACTAAGCAGATTGCTCAACCACCTTCTGTCTCCTTTTGCTCTAATCCTTCCATACTGCCTCTAAATTCAGTCACTGTATACCTAACAGTAGTAGGAATTTGTAATTATGCTTTCTATGGAACTTAAGAAGATTCTACCCCTACATAAGTATCTATTATACAAATAATTAAGCACTACATACAGCAGTGAATTCTTTTACTGTGTGATCTGGAAATTGTCATCCAACATGCTTCTGTTGCATATTTATCCAGCCTGAGTAGCAGCTGTCAATGATTTCATTTTCGTCTTTCTTTGCCACTCACTCCTTTCTCTCTTTGGTTCTACCAAATATTACCCTGAAATGCAATGGTGCTTTTCAAAATGGTGCTGCCCACCATTTTATACCCAGTGTGCTGTAAAAGCTAGCATGATTGAACACTGCATCCTAGGAAGCCCACGTAAATATTCATAGACTCACAGAATAGTTCAGATTGCAAGGAACCTTTAAAGGCAAATTCAACACCCCTGTAATGAGTAGGGCCATCTTCAACTAGATCAGGTTGCTCAGAGCAGCAAAAAACCTCAGAAGTTGTTAATCATTCATGTTCCTCTCAATTTTGCCAAACAATGAACAAAACACATTTCTTGACATTGCTTAGAGAAAAAAATAAGAATAACCTTTAAAGACTAGGAATAATCACACATTATGGATTTACCTGGCTAGCAATATTCATTTTAGTGATGAAAATTTTGACTGAAAATACTAACATTTTAAATTATGTACCTACAATTTTCATTAAAATTCCTTCTTATATACACAAGCACATAAAAATAATTAACCAAAATACATTCCAGAACAGAAATGACAATTGCTAAAAGGGACCTTGAAGTTTTTCCATTTATTAAAAACTACATCTTTGACAATTCATATATCTAAATAGAAACTAAACTGTAAAGATAACCCTGTAGTAGTATTTGTAGTTCTCTGAAAAAAAACTCAGTAGTGTTGGGTTGTTTGTATGAGGTGACTTCAGGGCCATCTTCTTTTAATGAAAAACTAAATTAATGAAAACTAGATTAATGAAAACTATGAAAATTATAAAAACATCACAATAATGAAAATCCATTTTTAATCACCTACTAGATTAAAACTATGGACATTTCAAACATCTGAAAATGAAGTGCCTTAAAGCAGAGGCTCCACAGAAACCATCACTTTGTCAAGGCTAGTCTCAAAGTTCCTCAGAAACCTTACTTGCCTTAATTTCACAAACAGAAGAATTAAGCAGTTGAATTTTTTTTAGAGGACAAGGTATTTTCCTTCCTTTTGCTCAGTAATTTTCCAGAATTATGTAAAAACCCTCCTTTTTAAGAAAAAAACCAGAATATCCACTTTTCAGTCTCTACGCATTATTCTGTGATAGACTCTAGGTGATACAGACATTCTCTTCCAAAGACTGCCACAAGTGTACATGATTTGAGTCCTTTGTTGTGGAGAACACCTGAGCTATGCCCTCTCACTGAATAAGTATTTTAGTATCTATTTGAGCATATTCTCAATACTCAGTGCTCACCATGCCTACAGCAGCCCTGGTGTGCTAGAGCACACAAGGAATAAAACATCCTGATGACAAAGAAGGAAAGATGAACAGTTGGACATGCTTTACAAACACTCTGTTCATAAACTGGTTAGTGTATGCCTAAAGGGAGGTGAGGATGGTATGGAGGGATCCACTTCAGCTGCAAGCAACAGATGAACAGGACCTTAAGACACAACTTTTGGACTTGAGTAATGCACTAGTATAGAATCAACTGTGTCCCTACCTCCTCCTTTGCAACTTGGGCAAGGGTAACATACTTTCCACATACTACAAGTATAAACAAAATGGAGTTTAAATCAAGAGTTAAATTATGAGGAACACCTCCTACTGCCTGCAACAGGCCTCCCTTGGACTGGAGTATTAACAGCTGGGGCTGACCTCACTCAAATCAAACCCACAGTCAGCCTTTGAGTCTTATCACAGAAATAACTGGAAAGCTAGAAAACCCACTTTATTTTAATTTTTGTTACTTGCTTTCTGAAATCCCAGACTAAAGAGGTCTACATTCCTAAGCGCTGGCCAAAACCATGATGACTACATATATCAGTTTGGTTTGGGGTTTTCTCCTGTGAAAGCTGAGATTCTCACTGGGACAGATGTTACAAGTGTGTAGTTTGCTGCTCACAGTCCACCGTACGTGTATGTTTTGTTAAAGAGCTGTGGCTTGTCAAAAGAGCACTGGGCTGGCTGCTTGTCTTACCAGGCAATTATGCACTGGTTCAATTGGATGTTGGGAAGGAGGAGGGAAGCTTGCTCTCAGAGAGCACCAAACTGGGAAATGCTGCTGCAGTGCAGGGCTCAACTCGGAAAGCTGTGGGAAGCAATGAGCCATGAGGATGGAAACAGGAGGCTTGAAAAAAGGAGGGAACTACATCTCAGAGATTTTGAAACTAACAGCAAAAACCTTCCATTTCTCTAAGGTTGTAAGCAACATAGGAGGAAATTTATCTCCACAGAGAGCAGAGATTAAAAAGCATGCCCAGAAAGTTGGACTGCCTTGCCTGGGATTTAAACTAGGACACAGTCCTGGAAGGGTTTCCACCAGCCCAGGACTGCAGTGTCAGTGTGCAGATGCTGAGTACGCTTGCTCATGACCTGCCACTTCCCCATCAGATTCAATTACTGCTTTTTAACCAGTTTCTTAAAAAACAGGAACTTCATAACCAATCTTGATTATTTAAGAATCCAACTAAAAAAAAAAAAAAAAAACACCAAACCAAAACAACAACAAAAAAACCCAAACAACAACCAAAAACCCCCACACACAAAAAAAAAAAAAACACCGCCCCCTCAAAAAAACATCTAACCAAACCTAAACCAAACCCAAAACAACAACAAAAAAACCCAAACAACAACCAAAAACCCACACACACAAAAAAAAAAAAAACCCAAGCAAAAAAAAAAAAAAAAAAAAAACACCAAACCAAAACAACAACAAAAACCAACAAAACATATACACCAAAAACTGAAACAAGTGTAACCAGAAAAAAATCTTTCATCAAATGTCTGTTTGTTTGCAAGTGGTTCAGGAAATTAGAGGATTAGTTCTACAAACATAAGAGTGACAACAGTGGCAGCTTCATGAGGGGGAAGGTAGTGAGACAGTAGAAATGTGCATTAAGATTCTTTAAGTTCCTGTGGATGAGCAGAATAATGTAGGATGTCTAAGGATTTTGCAGGAATAAAGATCTTTACTGGAAATGAACACAGATGAGTAGAAAGTGCTTGAGCTTTGTTTTTTGAATGCCCTAATTTGTTCATTTTTACCCTGAAGCTACCTGGAAAGTGTATTTTAGGCCAATCTGTCTCTTGAGTATTTCCCAATTACTTACAAAGCCAGACAGCAGCGGACTCACAGAAAGGTAGTATCTAACCTTTTCTGATGATGCAGCTACTATTGCTAGGACATTTGCTAACTTATTAGAAGATAAATTTTCTTCTATCTCACAATTACAATTCATGTAAAATTTACACTTTAAAATGTTATTAATGCTAAGCATGCTGTTGCTCCTACAGCTATAGCCTGGAAAAGGTTATTCTACAAAACAATGAGAAAAAAAAAAGATTTTCCTTTATACATTAAAATACAGACTTCCAAATTTTGAAAAGAAATAAAAATCAAAAAATGCAATATGGCTAGCAAAAATTTCAGCATTGTTTATCTCATGTTGTCTTTCTGTGACAATATATATAGTTAATAGGAAAAGGCTTGTGAAATTGAGAGCATGCTTTAAAGAAAAATACATTCAGATGAAGACTTATGGATATATAAGTATGGTTAGAAAAGGAAAAGAAGCAGTTAAGAGACACTTTATTCTTGAAATTTCATTTTACAAAGACTGTGCTCCAGACAAGTCACTTTGACACCTCAGCCCAAGCATGTTTCAGTGCCATCTAGCTAATGCTTAAGTTAATTTGCATCACTGCACAAGGATCTTTGTTTTCCTGCAAATATCTCTTCTTCAANTTTTTTTTCTGCCAAAAACTTTTTTTTAAAAAAAAAAAAAAAAAAAAAAAAAAAAGAAAAATTGAGAACTGGCATATTGGTTTTTCTTCAGATCCATCAGTGTGTTGAAGCATAAGGAATTTGGGTTGTTCTTGAAATACTTGAGCTTTGATGTATTTATGTGAGGAATGTTAAAAATGTAACCCCTAAAACCCTTTATGCTGTGACTGAGTTCTTGATCTGGACAGATCCACATGACTGAGTACTTAAAATACTGCTCTTTCAACTACAAACGTATTAGGTGTCATTATGCAACCTCTCTGTTAAACTGTTTTGTGCCAGACATCAATGGAAGAGTTGAGACGAAGAAAAAAAAAAGAAAAATAAAGGAAGACCATTTAAACTCGTTTTTAATAAATGCAAAGAGTATTGATTTCTGCAGAAAAGAAATTTGTAAAAGCAAGTGAAGAACATATTTTGAAGAATGGCATGCTTTAAATCCTCTGAAACTTTGCCTCTGCCACAGTACAGGTTTCCATATAAGAAAAGACATCTTCAGTCCTGAATATGTCATTGTGGCTGTGTTTACACTGAGTAAAAATATGCAAGCTCTTCCCAAATTTTAATCAAAAGTCTTCAGAGTAAAATAATTTGACAGGCTGACAATTCTCCCTCATCCTAAAACAGATAGAAGGAAAGTAGTTTCCTCTGATTCAGCAATGTGATTTTATATACCCTAAAAATCATAATTAAATGATAATGACCCAGTTTTAAAGCCTTCCGGCTTGAAGGTGTACCTTTCAAACATCTTTAGAACTACCAGACTAGCCAGGATATATCTGCTAAGTTATGCCACTGAAAATCTCAGAAAATACTAAATCTAGAACCAAAATATGCTTGTTTTCCTCTGCACAGGAACTGCATTTTGGATTGCAGACTGTGAGAGCATGCAAAATGAATATGCTCAGGGAAAAAAAAAAAAAAAAAAAAAAACCATCAGCAGTTCCAAAACTCTGTTAGTGAAGTGAAAAACAAACAAACAAACCACCAAGAAGCTGCAAAGTTGCAAATGCACCGAGTACACGGTTGGGGATCATTGTACCAAGATTAAATGTATGTACTAGATAACTCTGCAATAAAGTAACTCTTTCAATCCTATGTTCTTTTTTTGATAATGTTTAATTCATTTCCCTTCCCATACCTAGTAAAACCTAGTTTAACAGGTTTCTCAAAGGGCATTGCAAAACTTTTCAGGAAGGATATCCTGAAAAATAATAAATGTCACCGAACAAAACCTAGGTGAGATTAAGGTGAAGTACAAGAACTTGCTCCTGAGACCAGTTGTGTTTCCTCCACTTGGGCAAAAGCAGGATCTGAAAGCTTGCTCCAGCAAACTGCTCTTTCCCTCCTCACCCTCCCAAGTCAGTCCCAGCTCTTCTGCTCATGCCCACCTTGATTCTCAGTGCTCTTCTCTCCTCACCCTATCCACCAGCTGTCTCAACTCAAACTCCCTCTTTAGCACGTAGCTGGGACAGCTCTTCTGTCTGCAGATAGGTCAGGAGTAAGGGAAGACCAGGACAGGGCAGCAGTAGGCATGACAAGGGAGAAGGAGCTTTGCAAGGCATGTGTGTGACAGAGAAATAACTCTCCCTGAAAAAAACTGAGCTGGTTATGTGGACTAAAGATGAGGTGTTTAGCAGTGACATTTTTGGTAGACTATACTGTTTTAGATTCAAGGACAATTTCAGATACTGAAGGCAGAGAGAGCACACACACAGTGAATTGACAGATCTGGCTGGATGAGCTACTAGAATAACTACTTAAGAGCTCTCCCATTCTGCTAGGCATACAATCTCCACAACACCTAAAGAGACTACAATTTTTTTTCGTTGATTTGGAGGTTTTTGCTGGAAGTTTGTTGGTTTGTTGTGGGTTTTTTTTATTTTTGTTTGTTTGTTTGTTTTGTGTTTTTTTTTTTTTACCATTTCAATTGTAAATTTATCTGGTTGAATAAAGCAACTGTTCTTTAGCTAACCACAAGAGTTTCCAACTGACAAAAACCATCAGCTTACACAAACTGATCTCCTTTTGTGAATTAACAACCTTCATTGTTTCATTAACATTAACTGCTTAGGGATAAGCCTGAAAGTTTCCAGCAGAGTCTAAAGAGGGTTAAAACAGCTTTGAGAAATCCAAGCTTAGCTTTTGGGCTAGATAAACAAATGAAGAATGAAGGCAGCTACTTGGAGATATTTTTGGTTGGCTAATCGTCTTTACGTTATCCAAAGTCAAAAGTTTTCCCTAAGCCTTCACTGGTCTGTACATCTCAACTGTAGAGACAAAAAAAAAAGTATTACTAGATATGACCAATTGCTGTTTTCACAGCCATAACCACAACTTTTTAACAGTATTGCCCATTAAAAAAAAAAAAATATATATATATATATATTAAGAGGATGTGAGCAACTGAAGAATCAGAACAGTCTCAATCATCCACCCAACATATAACTGATCTCAAAGTTACCCCACATTCCTCCACTGCATGTAGAAAATAAAACACATGATGAAGAACACAAAGAGAAATTTTGTACACTTAGCCTGTGCTTAGTTACTGAAGTTACTGAATGTCCACAAGAGTTGTACTTTGCAAAGCAGCATCTCTCCATGACCAGCCCGTTCTCACAAGCCAAGCCTTCTGGGACAGTGCTGAGTCCACCTTTTTACCTAGACAGAGTTGTGCACATGGTACTTGGCCACAGAGCACTTTCATAAACACTATGATAGAATACTCATATAATACTTTACCCTGGAAACAAAGTTAAAATAGGAATATGAGCCTAGAAAATGTAACATATTTATCTGAGAATGCAAAGCTTTTCTTAGTAATTAGCTTAGCTTTCTTACTTTCTCATGTCCATCTTGAATCCTACTTTGTATAGCCACAGGGCAACCAGAAAGAGCTTGTACAAAATGTTCCTGTCTTCCAAAGATTTATTTTAAGATCCTACTATCAAGGAAATACTTTCATGAATTAAATGAATTTCATTAATTACTTTCACTGAAAGCAAAGGTAGACATGTTTTTTTCTGTATCATATAACAAGCACTTTATACACATTAAACACAGTCTTGGGTGAACTCCTAAAGAAGATTAACAAATTTCAGAAATTATTTAGAAAGTGATTGTCTGACCCCACACAATTTTTCCACAATGATTGAAAACCATGAGTATGTCTTCCATTGCCAACACTGACATTCTGTTGACCTATGAGATTAGATAACCTGTCCAGTGGATTAAAGTAATTGTATTAATTCCTAGATAAATATGTCTAATAGGAATTCTGCCTGGTTTGGCCATCATGCCTGAGCTGAGCCACTTCCATCAAGTTGTCAATCATCTGAGAGGCTTTCAGGATTCATGACCCTGCTGGGAAATGCTGGGTGGTGCTTTATCAGGTGCAGCACTCATACAGAGAGCAGGAGGAGGGAAGCAGCAGGGGAGGCACTGGGCAAATTTGTGGAATCTGACCTTTTGCTTTGGGCACCTCCTTGGATTTTTGCCTTGTCCCAGGTGGCCAACAGCCATGCTATTTTATAGAAATCTTTTTTTAAGTATGTGTGAAATGTTGCAGTGCAAGTTCCTAATGGCTTGCACATCTGGTATAATAAGCAAACATGGCCCACGTGAGGCTCCAATTTGCAGACCAGAGAGGACCTGTACAGGTGGGAAACAACCACTGCTTAAGGAGCAAACCTCCATCGTGCCAAACTAACATAGCTGCAGCAAAGAGTGATCTGCTGATGAGTAACTGCAAGACCTGTTGGCAGACGTATGGAGATAGAGGAGGTTTTCATAACACTGCAGTGGCCAGTGCAGCAGATAAAGCATGAATGAAGAAACTTAGCACTGAATAGCACAGATATTTCCTCCAAAAATATGAGATACATATATGTAAATCACATTGATTTAAAGACTAGCTGAGCTAGTCTTTACACCAATCTTTACACCGCTTTCTTTGTGGGTATTGTAATCTGACAAAACTGACTGGAGTCTGATACAGTTAACCTACATAAAAGAAGGGGAAGATCTACCACTTAGTTTAACTGGCATTCATTCCCCTTGAAGGAATGAAGGCTTAGTGCAATCTGAAAGAGACGCAGATGAGAAAAATTACTAAACAACTCTTATAATGGAGTTCAATTTAGAGTGTAAAATTACAAATTGAAAAGTTTCAATTTTACCACTAGAAAAAATTATCATATTTTGAAATTCTTCCAGCACCAGGCCTTTTCTTGACACAAACTGATCTTCAAAAATTTAAGACTGAATATTCCACATATTTTTTTCAGAGTAAGTCCTATATGGAAAATTTCTCAGTAAAGGAATCTTGCTGACAAAAAGAGATGTCTTCTAATATTGCTGGTCTCTTATAAACTTTATAAAAGGACTCCATTCATACTTGAAACCTAAAACCAAATAGAGTACATCCTTCCAGGAAGAGGCATTTACACTATAAATGCCATTTACAGACAATCCCATTCCTTCCTATTTCTCACCCTGAAACTCTTGAGCTGTTTAACTGTACTTTAATTATATTTGCAAAAATGGTCAGTGGCAGAAGCTGAAAGAACCTGACATTCTTTAAAATCCTTCTCATCTTGCCACAGCAGTTTCATGCATGTTGGTAAACACAGTACATGGAAAGTGGTTTAACAGAGATACCAAAGTAGAGAGGGGGAAAAGCAAATATTGTCAGATTCCTCTGGGGAAAATCTGCAATTTGTAGTACTGCCCTGTGAAATAAACATTCCTTTTTCTGGTAAATTTCTGCTATAACCAGCTACAAGAACATAGTCACATTATTTTGCCCTTTCCTCATCACATTTTCTAGAATTGACAAAAGCTTCTGTACCTATTACGAAAACAAAGGAAATTTTAATATCTTATTCTACAATATTACAGCATTTTAAAACCTGCTAACCATTTTTAAGAAGTATTTCCTTCAACTACAGCCATTATTTTATTTTCAAAGCAAAAAGAAATGTTTTCTTTGAAAGCTCTGAAGTAGCTTTAGAAAACCTGTAAGGGATTGAGAACTTTGATCAAGTAGCCACAGAGAATATTCTGTCTTAAACATTACAAAGAAAGGAAAAAAGAGGGGGAAAGACAATTGCTGATTATCATCTTGGTAACATTTTTAAGCAGACTGGCAAAACCAAAGGATTAAGTGACTCTATGTAAAACTCATTTATATAGTGATTCATAAATACTAGAAAAATACATAAATACTAGAAAACTTAAAGAACATTTTTAATAGCTCCTGTAAGCATTTAAAACTTTGGCCACAAACTGGAGAATCTTTCAGCTAATTGATGTGCATTTCTCTTCATACAGTATAAAATGAACTTTCATGTACATGCATAGGATTCAAATTTTCCCCAAAACTATTCACTGATTACTGGCTTGGAATTCCCATGCAAAAGCAAGAGAAAGCAAAATTTTAAGAGGATACAACATGACTTGGGTCTTAGTGAGCACAGGTCTGTATGGAGAGGACTAGTTTTGTAGCAATCAGTTTTAAGCATTGCCTTTAAAAATAAATTTTAAAACAGACTGAAAACACACCTTCTGACAAATCCTATTTGGTTATTTGTTTCTGAATATTTTGAATTAAGAAGGTTTTGAGTGTCAGTGATGAGAACTGAAGGAAAATTTTGTTTTCAATTTAGATGTTGCAACAGAATACCTCCCTACTTCTGCCCTTGGGGAGTAGAAATATGTATCAGCATAAAGTTTATGTATTTCTGGAGAAGTGCGAAAGAAACAAACAAAAAAACCACAATTAGTTTGCAACATTAGCATGAATGAAGACTGCTTTCCCCTGAATGCACATACCATGGCAAGAGACTTCATGCCTGATACAGAACTTAGAATGTGTTGCTGCTGCTTGGATTTCCAGTATCTGAAAAGGCGCTCCTGAATTATTTTCCCTCAGGGAAACTTGTCTCTTCGCTATTCCTATTACAATTTTAATGAAGCTTTTAAGTGCTTCACCTTTGTGAACATTGTTCCTTTGTCAATTTGGCTTCCCCTTGACTGATGGACAGAAAGTCAAGTAAACTTGACTTACTAAACTTAGTAAGTAGAAAGGTGGATAGAAATTCCAAGCATATTAATGCAATCTGTGTTTTTTAAAATAAGCTTAAACTAAAACCAGTTTATGAGACAACACTGTCCAGAGATTGTTACCTTGCTAAAGATCTTCTGTGAGACAGAAAATTAGCAAATTTTATCTATAGTTGAGGAATATCAAACCTATTTTCTGTCACTATTTCTATTCTATTTTAGCACTTCTGTACTAAATTTTGACCTAAGAAACATTTATAGGTAGGCTATAAATCCTAGAAGTTTGGAGCTAACATCTGTTTGTCAAGGCCACTTTAGGAGGATAATGGGAGGAAAGAATTAAAAATGTTATTTTGTTAAATAGGTAGGAAGAACATAACACTGAGATGTATAAAAATTCCAAGTTTCAAGTTTTATTAAGGAAGAGTTTTGAAATTGAAATTCTTCTAGAGCACAAAACAGAACTTGATGATTTAGAAATGGAAGATACTCAGAAGGAAACACAATTATGCTGATCACCTATAATTGCCAGACATGGGGTTTAATATATTTCTATCTCTCTGACTCATAACGAACTACCTGCTTCCAGTACGTGGCATCAGGTCCTTGGTTCTTAGAAGGAACCTTCTAAATGTCTTGTCCCCTGGCCCCGCCACACAAGGAATTATGGTGCTGAACTAGTCCATTCCCTTGATTCCTGGAGCCCTCGGTGACTGTGACAGACATCCTGGTACCCCTTGTAGTGCTGGGCTGACAGGATGGTACTTTCCTGGTTCATGCCTGAAATGTGCTACCAGCAGTCATGTGTGCACTTACAGATTAGATGCTAGAACTGTCAGCTTATCTTTTCCCACTGGGTTTTTCTTAAGTTACCTCAGTGATGCAGATCTCAACAAGCTTTACTCTTGCTTGCTAATTGAGGAGTGCCCTGGGGTCTGAAGACTGCATTATAAATACAGTGACTGAACAACTTTCAGTAATGATGCTGCCTTCAAACTGACAAGTTTGGTTTTAAAGTGGTATCATACAAAACGTAGTTCATAAAACAAATGGCAGGGGACTTCAGCTTTCTGTAAAAATGTATTGTAACATTCACTAATTTTGAGGGATGGTATTTTCCCATTTAGGAATGACAGGTGGAGGAAGTGAGAACCTCCCAGTGCTTCACACATTTTTTTAGGCTAATTTATTTGACAGGACTTTCTGAGATAACTTTCTGAGACGTCGGTAATATCCAGAGATAAACAATAAAACATGCTGAAAGTTCTTCTACTTATCCCCTGAACTCAAAAAAATCTGCTGCCACTCAGTTGTCTAGGTGTTCTAATCAGTTGTTAGCATTTCCCTAAATAATAATTGACAGTATAAAGATTGATCAAATACACATTTTTAAATCCTTCTTTCTACTAAGACACTCTCTAGACCTAGAGAGCAACATACATACTGTTCAATCTTACAAAGTAACTCTTCACATGGTTAAGATATATGTGGGCAATTATCAGGTCTTTCAGGTTCAGCAATTTTTTCCTACTTCATTTCCTTGCTGGAATTTTCAAGACTAGATTTTTAGATAAAACTTCAAACTTCTTGGCTTTAGGTTATCATTGACCACATTAAAACAAGAATAAAGAGTTGGGTCTTTGGGACAGTACAGAGCTAACATGAGAGCAACTGGGTTTTGTCTTTCCTAAAAGAAAGCCTTCTATGGCAAATTTACAGTCTTGGCATGTATAAATTAATAATGCTTAGATTTGGCCTGTATTGCTCTTCTAAAGCACAGGGCTATTTTGCAGAAACTAGCTAAATAAAAGTCTTGTTCACATCTTGGCCTGATCTGTTGTATGTTTATGACAGAGTCTGAACTGACATATCTTGCCAATAAGCTTCTACAGTTAACTTGTATTTACACCTCTCTTTCCTTAAGATTTACATTTTTATAAGACATGTTTCTTCTAACAAAGCATGAAGGTAAAGACAAGCTCTTAAGATACCAGACTATAAATTAGGAACACGTTCCACTTACACAATTTATCTATTTTTTTTTCCTCCCGATAATGAACCTTTCCAGTCTGGTTCGGTTCACACCACATAAAAAGCCTTCCATCTTGATTTGAAGGAATATTCCCAACACCCGGTATAAGAGGTTCATTCCTTGCTAGAGAATATGAAAGAAATTCCCTTCAAGCATTATGTTTATATTATTCAATTATTTATAAATTAACAGTGAACTGTCATCATCATGCTCAACTTGCATATTTTGTTTTCTGGTTTCTCTTATTAAAAAAAAAAAAAAATTAAAAGCATCTAGCCCACAATTTTATGCTGCTTTTTTTCTGGTTTCTTAAATTCTTTAGCTATAATTATCTCACGTGGAAAAAATTCTGAAAAAAATTTCTCATTTTTAAATATTAAAATGTTATATATCAAGAAATAACTTCATTCTTGTATTATGGCAGAATACACAGCCCTATTGTATCTATTTCAATGACAGTTTCTCTCCTACCATAGCAAACAGATATTCAGGTTGAACTCACTGATCCTTATCTTCAGGAAGATATGGAAGGACACACTTTCATAACTGGCATCTTCAAATTATTCCTCTTTTAATATCCAGTTTTTATTTTGCAACAACCACCACCCAAAATTTCTTTATACACTTGTCCTTTTTTCAAACAAAGCCCCTGCATTCTTCAAACAAATTTTCATATCCATATTTTTAATCAATTTTTGGTAGTAGTTCCTAAATGGTTGCATGTATCCTCATAAAACACAGGACTATAAGCCCTCTTTAATGCAATCCCAAGGGCAGTCTTCTAAAGTAACAGCTAATAGCATAAGCTAGCAGTACTTTGAAGCATTAAGTGGAAGATAGGAATGGCAAAGCTCTATCCTGACTTTAGGTATGGTAATTATTTCCTATACCTGAGTGAACATCTGTGATCATTAGTTTTAGATTACAATTTCTCAGAAGAAAATCACTCTGATTTCTTAAAGCCACTTTGAAATTGCACGTCATTAAAATTGGGTTGCTTTCCAGTTCCAAATGTGTATTTGAACTCAACAGAGCATCTATTAAAGAAACATTTGGCATCATAAAAATTGCAGCAGACGGGCAAGGTGCAAAGAGGCACAGGTGTTGAATCTAGTATGTCAAAACCAAAAAAAACCCCAAAACACTCTATCCTTTTCAGATCCTGTGTTCTAGTAAAAGGACAACATACAAAACCACAGAATGTGCTGTGGGGACCCACATATGGGAAGGGACCCACAAGCATCAATGTCGCCTCTTTGCCCTGCACAGAATCATCCTCAAGAGTCACACCCTGTGCCTGTTGTCCAAATGCTTCTTGAACTCTGCCAGGTTGGCGCTGTCACCACTTCCTCAGGGAGCCTGTTCCAGTGCCCAACCACCCTCTGCGGGAAGAACCCTTTCCTGATGCCCAACCTAAACCTCTCCTGACACAACTTCAGGCCATTCCCTCAGGACCTGTCACTGTCCCCTCAGTTTCCTCCTCCCCAGGCTGAATAGACTAAGTGACCTCAGCTATTCCTCACACAGCTTCACTCAAGGCTCTTCATCATCTTTGTTCCCATCCTTTGGATGCTCTCTAATAGTTTAAGATCTTTCTTACATTGTGGTGCCCAAAACTACCCCAGCACTCCTGGTGAGGCCGCCCCCGTGCAGAGCACAGCAGGACAATCCCCTCCCTTGCCTGGCTGGTGATGCCGTGCCTGATGCCCCCCAGGACAGGGCTGGCCCTCCTGGCTGTCAGGGCATTTACACCTAACTAAACTTTCATGAGGAGTTCATATTTCTGTAATTAACAATTGGCTGTAACAGCCAGCTACTGGAGGAATACATCAGCTTACCAAAACACTACGTGTAGAAAACATGACACTTAAGTTTTTGCAGCTACTGACAGTATCAACAGGAGGAAAAAATAGGAAAAACATTACTTATTTCCTTTAATGCACAGAAAAATTAGCTTCCTTAAAAAAGAGTTCTGGTGTTTCTAGTTAGAAAATTTTGGAGCCATTTTGCTGCATCTCTTCATGTTGACAGGCATGGAAGAAGCCTGTTGATGTGAGGCAGTACGGCTTTGGGACTCACAAAAAGGTTAAGCCTGCATTTTCAGACATGTACATTTGGGGTTCTTTTAAATATATTTTTTTTAGAAAAAATATTAGCATTTTAAATTATTTGTGTATCACAGTAATATAACATTTAATCAAAATACTGTAACCATGCCCAGAGGGTGTGCAGGAAAGCAGAGCACCTGACAGACGGACTTATAAAGCTCCCCCTGAGGGTTTGAAGCTGTCTGCTACACGACAAGCAAAACAAATAACTGTATTAAAACATGAATTTATTAGCCCATAGAGGCAGTATGTTGATTGCTAATCACCATGGAATGGAAGTTCACATATCAAAAAAGATTTTCTAAAATTTCACTTTTTATTACTCTGCCAAAATTTACAAGAAAAAGTACAAACACTGTCTACAAGGACAGAGGAAAGGAGCTGTATCATCTGGCTAAGAACAATTCCACTGCTTGATACAGAGATATCTGACCTATATAGGTTCCCGAATTTTCATACACTCAACTTTCCAATCAATGTGCTTTTTTTCCACCTTTACTAATTTCTCCTTTTTTTCCTTATACTTTCAGCAGATAGTCTAAAGACTTGGACTTAAGCAGGCACTGAAATTCTTTTATTCTAAATGTCACAGGGAGAAAACCAAACATTTTAACTGAATTGGTAAAGACGTGAAGCTAAAAACACTGAGCAATAAGGACTAAGTCAAAGAGCACTGTCTTCATTAATAAACCTACTAATAAATCTCTACTGCTTCAGAGTAAGGTTTTATTCTCAGACTGAATTCATCTCCAGTAGGAAACCAGGCTACAACTGAAGGAGATGTCCATACCATGTAGCTATTACACAGACATACCACCTCCTTAGTGGATGTAGATTTGCAGTCACAAATATGAGTAGGGCAGATTAACAGTGAAGAAGCTACACTAACACCTGTATCTTCAGTATTTCACCTGACGATGCCAGGGGTAGTTATCAGAGCACAGAGGAGCCATCTGGGTATTTCAGAGCCTTGGAGACCAACCTGAGAGCACAAGGACACATCAATCCTTTTCACTGCAGTGTGACCACAGATTGCTGACAACACACCATACCATGAGCAGGGCAGTGCCAAGGCAGAAATGGTTATTTAATAGGATATACAACTAATATAGTACCATAAATATGGAGGTCTGTGTTGGAGTACAAACAATATTTTGGTCTGTAAATTAAAAAAAAAACACCTTTTTTAAATCCATCGAAGTTGCACTTAGAAACCACATCTTCAAATTACATCAACACAGAGCTATCAAATCAATAATTAAAATATAAACAGACATTAATTATGCTTGCTCTTTTTTGGTTATGGTCTTTTTTTTT